>JASSUY010032072.1:0-183396 GCA_032466535.1 Forpus xanthops
TTCCAGTGCCTCACCACCCTTACAGGAAAGAACTTCTTCCTCATATCTAATCTAAACTTCCCCTGTTTAAGTTTGAACCCATTACACCTTGTCCTGTCACTACAGTCCCTAATGAAGGGTCTTAACAAAGCTCTGTGCTTTTTTGTGCACGTCTTCTGGTATTTTACAGCACATCTTTCTGTTGCTGACAGACTTCAGCCCACAGCAAAGTTGGTGTGGGTACTTCGGAGCCCAAACCTCTTGCAGTCCTGGGGTATGTTATAATTCACTGTTTCAACTTCATGAGTGTCTTGAGTGGACGTTGCCTTTTGTTGTTTAAATGAATTCAAAGCCTTTCTTCTGAACACCCTGCAAGCTGGAAGCTGTGTGTACCTTTGCTGTATCTATTCATTCACTGCCGTGCTAGGAATCATGGAATCATGGACCAGTTTGGGTTGGAAAGGACCTTAAGATCGTCCAGTTCCAGCCCCCTGCCACAGGCAGGGATGCCTCACACTGGACCATGTCACCCAAGGCTCAACCTGGCCTTGAACACTGCCAGGGATGGAGCATCACCATTTCTCTGGGCACCCTGTACCAGTGCCTCAGCACCCTCACAGTAAAGAACTTTTGCCTTAGATCTAACCTGACTTCCCCTGTTTCAGTTTGGACCCATCACCCCTTGTCCCCAGTGCAGAGTCCACCTCCAGCATCTTTGTAGCCCCCTTCAGACACTGGAAACTGCTCTGAGATCTCCACACAGCTTCTCTTCTCCAGGCTGAACAGCCCCAATGTTCTCAGCCTGTCTCCGTATGGGAGATACTCCAGCTCCTACTCATCCTTGTGGCCTCCTCTGGCCTTGCTCCAACAGCTCTATGTCCTTCTGATGTTGAGGATGCCAGAACTGCACCCAGTGCTGCAAGGGGGGTCTGACAAGAGCAGAGGGGCAGCATCACCTCCTTCAGCCCGCTGGTCATGCTCTGGGGGTGCAGCCCAGCACTCGGGGAGTTCCGGTCTCAAACACACGCAGATGCTGGGTCATGAGGAGCTTCTCATCACCCAACACCCCTAAGTCCTTCTCCTGAGGCTGCTCTGGATGGCCTCTTCACCCAGTCTTACAGAAGCAGCCTGAGGCTGAGCTGAGAAGCAGATGTGGCCCTCTCCAGCAAAGGGATGCGGTGGAGTGAAATGCAGTGGGTGGCTTCATGCAGGTGCTGGCACAGATAAGGGCACTGGGAGGTTTTTTGTTTTCCTTCCTTACAAAAGGTTTCCATGAGTTAATTCTTCTGCTGCTTCAGAAGTTACCAGGGAATTAAACATTTCAAAGGATGGATTCAAAGCACAGAGGTGTCATTTAAGCAGCAAAGTGGAGGTGGGGGGCAGAAGGATTTGCCTATTTGGATAGATGTAGCATGCCAAGTTCTAATTAAAATCCCTGGAGGTTGCTTCTGGTTTTCTTTGTCAGGTTGACTCAAAAAGGGATTTTGTGATAGCTCTCCTGCATGGAAAGAGAACATTTTCTAGCGAAGATAAAAGTGTCTGGGAGGGGGAGCAAAAGGAAAGCCTGGAGATAAAGAAGTTATCCTTGTGGAATGTGTGCATGGGTTTCTGAAACAGAACTGGTTTCTGGTTTTCTTCACTCCTGGGATTTTGTATGACACTGGAGGTGGCTCTGGAAGGGGAGGCAGGAAATCCATCCCTGCTGGTGTTCAAGGCCAGCTTCAACAGAGCCTTGCATAATGTGGTCTAGTGGAAGGTGTCCCTGCCCATGGCAGAAGATTGGAACTGGATGATCTTAAGGTTCTTTCCATCCCAAACCTCTCTGTGATTCTATGATTCTATGAAAAGATTGTGTTTGCTTGAGTAAGGAAGCAGGAGAGAAGAGACTGGGAAATGGACCATGTCTCAGTAGGGTTGGGAATCTCGGAGATATCCAAGTAAAGTTAAGGAAATTGTAATGAACCCTTTTTGTAGATGAAATGAGGACAGAGGTAGAAAAGCAGCATCGGAATTTTGTGGCAGGGTTTAATGGCAGCATGAACATGAGCAACTTGTGCCCAGGCAGCCAAGAAGCCAACAGCATCCTGGACTGTATCAGAAATAGCATAACCAACAGGACCAGGGCAGTGATTGTTCCCCTGTGCTGGGCACTGGTGAAGCTGCACTCGAATCCTGTGCTCACTTCTGGGGCCCTCATTACAAGAGAGACCTTGAGGTGCTGGAGCAGGGCCAGAGAAGGGCCTGGAGCACAGTGTGATGGGGAATGACTGAGGGACCTGGGGGGTTCAGTCTGGAGAAGAGAAGGCTCAGGGGGGACCTGATCGCTCCCTACAGCTGCCTGACGGGAGGATGGAGCCAGGTCTGCTCCCAAGGAACAAGGGATGGGACAAGAGCAAATGGCCTGGAGTTGCACCAGGGCAGGTTTAGATGGAGATGAGGAGCAGTTCCTTCCCCAAAGGATGCTCAGCATTGGAACAGGCTGCCCAGGGCAGGGCTGGAGTCACTGTCCTTGCAAGTGCTCACACACCGTGTAGCCAAGGCCCTCAGTGCCATGCATTAGTGGTGGCCTTGGTGGTGCTGGGATGGTTGGACTTAAAGGTCTTTTCCACCGTGGTTGATTGTATGATTCCGTGCTTCTGGCTCTGTCCCAGAGACATGAGCTCCACACTCATGCATTGTTCTTGTAGGGAAAGTAGAGTTTTCAGACTATGAAATCCCATTTTATCCTTGTGCTAAGAGCACAAAAGCCTCTTTTAAAACATTTCCCTTGGAGTTTTGTTGGAAGACTGTTCTCTAGACCTGACATGCAATGTATTTTTGGCTGATGTTTTAGCTGAAAAATGGGTTTCTGACTTTTTTTAACTTCAGCAATTGCCCTGCTTTAATTTCTTTTCTTTTTTTCCAAGCTATTTCATGTAAATTGAAATCTGTAGAAATAGCAGTTAATTATAGCCAGCTCAGAGTTAGGCCTGAAATAGGTCACATGCTGTTTGGAGTAAAACACACTGGAAGTTATTAAATCTGTGTTGTTGGGCTTGAAATACCTTCTGGGGTGCTTGATCCTCCCCTGGCTGCTTCTGTTCCAGTTTGTTCTTATCTGCCATGGCTGCACCATCGGGTGGCCATCAAGTGACAATGTCTCTTCTAAAGGAAAGAAAGAGGATATGAAACTGTTGGGCTTTCTGTCTTTAACACTGAGGCTGAAACCTTCTTTCATTCCATCTATTTGAGACAAACTAAACTTCTTCCTAAGGGTTGCCACGTTATCTGAATTCCCAGGGGGAAGATGTGCTATTTACTGTCACAGAAAACAGCTAATCTTCAACTTAATCATTCCTTTCCTTTTTCCTCTGGAGTTCCGTTTCAGGCCCTGGCTTTCAAGGGAGTTTCTTTCCCATCCTGTTTAGAGGGGATAAGGATGGAGCTGCCTTGGTGAGTCAGCAGGATCTGGTTAACCCTCTCTGTACTTGGGCTGGAGTGCTTTTCTCCTTATAGGTGGTGCATCTTATTGTGCCTTGTAGGAATTTTGTGCCAGTTGCAGGTTTTTAATGGCATTCTTCGGAGTGCTGTTGAATCAAGGCCATTAAAACAGCTTCACCAGTGACCTTGAGCAGAAGGGATTTCCAGCAGCGTATCTTCTGCATTTATTCACTGACTTCGTGCCTGCAGTTCCTCAGGTTCAGCTTTTCTGCATCAGCTCTTGTTTCACATTCCTGACCCAGAGTATCTGCAGTGTAAATAGAAGGGGGGTTACTTTAACTTTGCAAGAACTAGGAGATGGGTAAATCCAACTGTCCTTTCCTCCTGTTCTCTTCTCCATCCCTGACCCCACTTTCTGCTTTATCATTGCTAACGGAGCCAACTTGCATGTTTGGGTAAGCCTGAGACTTCCCAGTTTGTCCTCAGTGTCCTGCATTGCTCCCAGTGGATTGTACGTTGACAAGGAATGAGAAGTAGGCAGTTGTGTTGATTTAGTGTTATCACTGAAGGAAGGAGGCAGGGCAGACCTTGGGCAGCTTTCAGGAGCTGCACTGTGAGCAGAAGGCTGTTTATGCTGAGTTACTTTAAAGGATCAAGCTGTGGCTCAAAAATAGGCCTTTCCTAAGGAGTATTTTCCAATACAGCTGTGTGTGCATGCCCGGGAAGATAACAGTCCTGAGTCTGATCTGGTGCATGAGGCCTTGAGCATCCTCACTGTAGAGGGTTGGATTTCTCCCAGTTCCCATCACCGTAAGTCTGTTGTTAGTGTTCCGTAGACTTGTACATCCGCAGGTAGCAGCATGTGGCAGTTCTAGATCTGCATCTCCATCGCAGAAGAGGTTAGGCCATCTACATCCTGAAAGGTAAAATGTTGGAACCTTGAGGTTGTTTGACTTCAGATTTTATGGAAAACTCACCAAGTGCAAAGTGCATTTGTTTTCCCCTGGCTGATGTCACTGATGATGGGGAATGGAGGCAGCTTTCCATACTCAACATGACCGTGGAGTCACAAAATGAGATAGTCGGTGGTATCATTGTGTTAAAGCTTCAGAAAAGATGGATAATCATTTCCTATCCTTGAAGAGTTCACTTGGGGGGCTTCTTATTTCCAACTCTCATATTTTGAGCTGTGGTTTAACAGGATCTGCAAGGAAACAGAAGGAATGGGGAATTCTCCATCACTGCCAGGCAGTGTTCAAGGCCGGGCTGGACATAGCCTTGTGTGGCATGGTCTAGTGTGAGGCATCCCTGCCCATGACAGGGGGTTGGAACGAGATGATCTTAAGGTCCTTTCCAACCCTATCTATTGTATGATTCTGTGACATTTTAGAGGTAGATTTCTAGCAGCTCTAAGTGTGTGTAGGTTCCCTCAGTCCCACAGGACTGCACAAGTGAGGGGTTGCCTCACTTGTCATGAGCAACCCTTGGTGAGTTTGGGGCTACGTTCTGGTTACAGTGAGCCATTTCTAGTCCCTGGTTACTTATATGTAGGTCAAGAGGCAGGTCCTGCAAATCATTCCTTATTGTAGTCACTTCTATATGGCAGAACTTATAGCAGATGGTGTCCAGCTCTTCCTTCTCTTCATCTTTTGTGTTTCCTTCTGCTGTGCTTTGAGCTTTTACCACTGAAGGCTACAAGGATGTTTTGTAGAGAATATGATCTTTAAAAAGAACACTTGATGGAAGCAACTTATGCAAGAGAAATACTCTGTAAAATAAAATCATTCATGGCTTTTAGATCTTTACAACCCCATCTTAATGCTCCTGCTGGGTTCCTTTCACTGGGAAGTAAAGCAGAGGATTAGTCAGCATCAGCTCATTAGGCAGCAGCAAAGTCTGTTTAAGCAACTCTGCCCTGATTCAGTTTCCATTCATAGGACTTGCCCATTGAAACCATATGAAATAAGGACATCTTGATGACATTGTCAGAGCAAGTGTGAAGTGAGGCATACTTAAAGGAGTTTTGCACCTGAGGAGGAAATTCCAGGTAATCCTGTGCAGTTTCCATACCCAGTTTTCCTGTGTTCTGAGTGAGGCTACAGGTTTACCTCCTGGTTTTCTTAATAGCTCCAGTGGTTTGAGAGCTGTAATTTCACACTATCCTTCTGAAAATGATGGGAGCGAAAGAGTTCATAGAATCCCAGACTGGTTTAGGTTGAAAGGGACCTTAAAGCTGATCCAGTTCCACCCCCTGCCACAGGCAGGGACACCTTCTACTGAACCAGTTTGCTCTAAGCCCCAGGTCCAGCCTGCCCTTGAGCACTGCCACAGTTTCTCTGGGTGTTCCAGTGTCTCACCACCCTCATAGTAGAGCTGCTGGAGAGTCTTTCCTTCCTGTTCCCAAGAGTCTGGACTGCCTTAGGGTCCATGTTGGTTTGGCCTTGCATGCATCTGTGGCTGAGAACCCTTTAACATCCTCCCTTGCCACCCAAACTGCTTAGCATCAGCTACTGGCAGGCTGAAGCAGGAGAGCACAGCTTGGGGGTGCCAGGATAGGCTGATGAAGTCTCAGGATCCAATAAAACTGTGGTTTACAACAGAACACACAGGGACCAGGAGCAATAGCTTCTGTTGGGAGGTTTGTCTTGCCCTTCACAAAAGCATTTCAGCACATACTTAACTGCACATAGACCTACGTGTTATGTGCTGAGCAGCTTGCTCTGCCTTTGGACCTCACTGAGGAATGCTGACACTTCATGTTGGCCTATAAGGACAAGCTGGATTCTGCTTCTTGCCCAGTGGTTCCCATAAGATTACTTACAGCTGAGGAATTTGGGAAGAACAACTCAGCCTTTTCTGCCTAGAGATTATTCCAGTAAAGCTTTGCCAATTGGGGCACTGGGTCTGCAGAAAGGAAGGAATTGACCTTTTTGTATTGAGCTGTATAAGAAACAAAAAGCAAACGGTCTCTTTCTTAGCAGAACAAGGGAACTTTGAGTTAACATTTTAAACAGAAGGCATTGCTGGAGATCACCTGTCACAGGTGAAATAGCTGGGACATGGTAGAGGAGAGCATTAAAGACATTTCTGCTTTTCGATCAGAACTGCTTTCTGGTGACACATGGTGTTATTTAACACATCACTCTTGTTGCTGGTGTTGGTAATGGACCAGTAAATTACTTTTTATGACTCCCAGTTTCAATGTAGGACCTTGAAGCTGAGCCCACAAGCAATCAGCTGGTGAAGAAAGGACATGGAACCAAAAAACACCCATTACTTTTAAGTGGAACATCCATTTTGGTGCCTGGGAGTCTGTCTGACTCTGTTACACAGATGAGAAAAGGGATAAAATCCCCTCCTTGTACAGCTGGTGAGGAGCTTTTAGGAGGAAAGAGCTCTTGGGAAGAGAAGGTGAGGTGACTTTGACAAGGTGGCTGCAGCCTTGAGACTCTTAAAGGGGATGAGGTGAGGCTGGGATTCAGGGAACTGGGAGAAGGAGGCAACCAGGTGTGAGGTGAGTAACACCAAAACCCAAGGTGGAATTTGAAGGAGTGGGAGAAAACCAATTCCTCTTTACCTTTAGGCACTGCAGAAAGCCTGAATGTGTGGACAA
Source organism: Forpus xanthops (assembly GCA_032466535.1). Classification (NCBI taxonomy): domain Eukaryota; kingdom Metazoa; phylum Chordata; class Aves; order Psittaciformes; family Psittacidae; genus Forpus; species Forpus xanthops. The sequence goes on from JASSUY010032072.1 coordinate 7,013, forward strand.
GTTGCTTCCCTGCCTCCCACACCGCCTCAGGAACCAGAGTAGATCAGATCCTGTTCTTCCCAGTGTTCAGACAGGAGATCCTGAGGGACATGTCTACCAAACTTCCCAACCAACCTTCATTGCTGTCTTTCTCATTTTTCTTATTTTAAAGGAACATCCTCACTATAACAATAAAATAACAATTCACTCAAGGGGGACCACAGTGAGAAAATGACTATTTAGCTTGTCTGTCCATTGGAAGCATCTTTGGAGTGATGTTCTGCATGCAGATGAGGGCTTGGAGCTTCTCCTTCCTCATGCTGTGGTAGACATATGGTAGTGTCATGCGGAATCAGTATGACAGCTTCTGGTCTAACAGTTCCCCCACATTGTTTTTGAGCCTTCTAAAGCTTGAATATCCCATTGTTTCCTCAATGTTTTGGGATGAGCTTTCCAAAGAGATCCTATTTTCCTTTGGTTTTATTCCTTGAAGAGAAGGTGCATTGTCTGAGGCAGTTCCAAGGTGAGTCACTTGTATATAAATAGAAGTGCTGAGCACACCGGGTAAGCTGCAGCGTGCAGAGGACAAGAATGCTTCAGAAGAAGGAAAGCTGCTTTATTAAAATGATCACATCATTGTAATTGCCTGTCCTTTGAGACTGCTGTCAAGGGGACCTGCCACAGCATCCTTTCCCTTCCCCAGGCCCCTCCTTGCAGTGCAGGTGCATTTGAAATGGTGATTAGTGCATTTGTAGGACCACTGAAGCTTCAGCAGAGAGCAGCAGGGGTGGAGAGAGCCGCAGTACAGATGCTTGCAATGTAAGTTCTGTTCCTACATGGTATTTCAGTTTTCCAGCACATGGTTCATATGGCATTAACATGGTAATATCAGATCCTGTGCAGGAGATTGGAGGCCTGGTCACTCAGGGATGCTGAAATCATTCAGGCTCTGACAGAGTTCTTAAGGCTTTATTCAGTTAGATCTGATATGAAGAGGAAAAGGAGGCTTCTAGCAGGATGAAGCATGAAGGTGTCTCCAGGTTTGGCAGATAAAAGGCAGCAATTCAGTAGCTGTGACAAAAGGTCAATTTGATCAGTGTGGACTCTGAGAGAGGTGCGATGGGGAAGGCAGAGGCATGTGGCTGGACTAGTTCATACAGCAGTAGGGGTTTTGCGCCAAGTGAACCTGCCTAGGTGCATTTTTCCATACATTACAGTGTTTCAGCATGCCCAAACTTCTCTTTCTGAAGAGCCTGCTCCTGTTTCAAGGTGAGTTTTTGCTTATGTCTCTAACTCCCACTGCAGAATGGGTTGGTGTTGGAGGTGTTTGTTCTTTGCAATGACATCCTTTAAATCCTTATTAAAACCACTCTTGGCAAAACTTGAATATTTTTAGAAGCACTTTCTCTGGGCAGTTCTCACTTTAACATTCGTGTTTTGAGTCAGAAAGGCATTTCAAGGCCATTTCACATTCATATTCTTCATTTAAACACAGTCCCTTGCACTATGCAAGTGATGATGCGATACACAGTTTACTAGGTGAGTGTTTGTCCCTATCAGAATATGAATTAAATCAGCTATGAGTTATATTTGGTCTGTAAAGCACACGTCTGGGGCTTCTCTGTAATGCTTTAAAACGATGGGGATGGTCTGGATTTAATTTGCAGGTTTCAGGTCTTGTTGGTTATATCTTTAGAGCAAATCCCCAAGCAAAAGCTTAGCATCTGGAGACCTTGCAGTGAGCTTGAAAAGTAGATGTACATGCAGCTGTGGTGCATTGCACCAGTAGAGCTTAAATTGGCTTTATTCTAGACTATCTTGATTATTATCTAACTATATAAAGTTTAAATCATGTGTTGTATATATAATCATTTGGAAAATGATTCTGTGTTTCCCTCATAATAAAGCACAGGGTGCAGCAAAAAGGCTTTGAGAGCCCTTGGAGCACCAGCTCTGGTTGAGAATCACAGCCCCGAAAGCTTCAAGTTGTCCTGATCATCCAAGTAGTCAACTTGTGTTTGTAATCTGTCTAGTGCTTCCCTAGCCTTATCCCTAAGGAGGTCTTCACAGTGCTTCTCTCTTCACTTTGTCCTACCACAAACAGAGAAAGGACACTTGCCGAGGTTTTGTTGCTCTCAATTTCATGCAGTAAATGTCATTCTGCTTGTTCAGGTTTGAAGATACGTTTGAGGCAGGAACATGACATTTGGCATCTGGTCCTTATATTCCAAGAGCAGTCATCAGATCCTCGTTGTGGCAAAAGTACACTCTCTGTATAAAAATACTCATCTGTAAATATTGATGATGAGAACTTCATGGCACCAAATTGCAGCCTGTCTATGCCAGGGCGTGATTCACCTCCTCCTGCACAGCACTTGTCACCCAGGAGTCTGGCACTTGGGTTTCTTTTTATACATTTGGCTCCAACACAGGGATTTTGATTTCTTTATTTCCCTCCCTCCATTCCTTGTGAGTCCCAAGACATCTAAAAAGAAACATGGGGATTGTTGAGGCTTCAAGTGACCACCTGAACGAAACCCATTGTGTTGTGTCTGGATGTTCACCTGTGGGACTGGACTAAGGGGCATAGAAAGTGACTCCATGTTCTCACTGTGTTGATGTGATGTCCCATTTGCATCATTGTTCCCCTTGAAATTGGAATTCCAATTGGAATTTGAGGCTGTGCGTGTTTCCTGCAGCTGTAGTCAATGTGGATACAAGTACCTGGTGTGGAGGTCTGCTCTTCAATACCCTATGGTTCACTGTGAAAGAGTCCATGTCTCTAATGATGCCTGTGCTCTCTTGTTAGGCTTTTTAAAGTGATGTTCTGTTTGGTATGAGTTAGACCCTTGTGTCCTCTCATAGTCCATGAAACAATTGACTTGGTTGGTGTAGGTTAGTGTTCAGAAGTGAGCTCCAAGGGCTTATTTTGGCTTAACCGAATAGGAGATGCAGTTTGCCTTCCTTTCTGGCCCCAGATGATGGTTTGTCTTCTTGCTGCTTTAATAAGAAAGAGTAATGTGTGTTGGTGAACCAAGTGGGCTGAGAGGTGAGGAAATGGAACTGAGGCTGTATCACTGTTCATGATCAGAAAAGTCATTTCATGCCCCATCCCTTCATTTCTCCTCTAGACCCTTCAAAAGGCCAAATGTGACTGTACTTAAACTAAACCCAGCCCTCCTGCAGAATCCTGAGCATGAAAACAAGCCCCCCATGAAATCCCCATTTCATTGCTATTACTGAGGAGGTGCTATAAATCTCTTTTCCAGTTGCTTTTTCCTTTTAGCTCCCTGTGGCATTGTGGATGATGATGAATGTTACCTCACAGAGATGGGAAATGGGGTCAGTTCGCTTTTGACCTGCTGCTTTTACACCTTATGTGCTCCTTACATGCTTGAAACTCTATGAGGAAGCAGCTTCTTGGCCTTGTGGGGTCAGTTTCCAGTTGTCTGTTTACTCTTCACTGTTGTGTTTGCAGCAGGGCTGGTTCAGATGGCATTAAAGCCTTGAAGTGCAAAGCATCAGCGTCTGTGCTCTCAGAACGCTGGGATCAATCACTATTGAACTACTTCCAACATGCACTTTTCCCCCTTTTTTTCCTTCCCCCATCTCCCCCCACCACCAGAAAGGGAAATTTTTCCTACGTCTTACAGCTCATTTATATATATTATATATTAAATATATTGCACAACTCTCCCACCAAACCGCTACCCTGGTGTGTTAGATGTTGGGCAAAGCAAGGCAGTAACACCCTCTTCTGTGTGTCCTTTTCCTCTGACCACAGCACTTGTATGTTGTCCTGCTGGAACACACTGCTTGGATGTTGTTCTCCATGCAAAACTCCTGAGACATTTACCAAAAGGTTCTCCAAGTTCTGTCTCAATCTACTTTTACTTTCTGATGGTGCTTTGTAGGTTTATTATACTGTAAGACATTTAGATTATACCAATGGGGAAAGCGATGAGCAGGAATCTGTTCATCATTGGGTTACAATGGGAGAAATCAGATGTCTTTTCTTTTTTTCTTTCCATTTGAGAACAAGAAAGGAAGCGTAATCTCTTCTTCATGTTCAAAACAGCCATTTTATCCTTCTTCAGCTGCTTCATGGAACTCCCACCTCTGGGAGCTGGTGTGCACACACAGAGTTAGATCACCCCTGCTGCAGAGGACAGAATGTGCAGTCCCAGTATGCAACCTTTAGGTGAAGTGCCTACCACCAGTCCTAACAGTTGACAGTTGTGTGTGAAGAGCAGCTGGTTGAAAAAGGGACTCTAGGTAACTAAAACAGGGGAAGTTCAGGTTAAAGGTAAGGAAGCTCTTCCCTGTCAGGGTGCTGAGTGCTGGCACAGGGTGCCCAGAGAAGCTGTGGCTGCCCCATCCCTGGCAGTGTTGAAGGCCAGGTTGGACACAGGGGCTTGGAGCAGCCTATTCTAGTGGAAGGTGTCCCTGCACATGGCAGGGGGTTGGAAATGGGTGAGCTTTAAGGTCCCTTCCAACCCAAACCAGTGTGGGGCTCTGTGATTCCATGAAATGTGGAATGATGTTCAAAAACAGGGACGGAGGGGTGCGTGAAGCATTTGAAATGTTTCAGCTACTATGGAGTCTCCTCTGGTTCTAGATGTGTAAATGCTCCAATCACTTTCTGTTTCCTTCTTCTGCTAACCTCTGGCACTGGAGAAAAGGTTGCTCCCTCAGGTGTTGGCCTTTGGGGTCTGAGAAGCTGTTACTCTTAGAGGACTTTGACCTGGTTGCAGTAAATGTGCCTGTGCTGATTGATCTGCTCCCCTGTTACTCAAGCCTGCAGTCTGGATTTGGCCACCTTCCACCACAGAACATCTCAAGCTGTGGCTCTCCTTCACTGGCTCTGCAGAACACTTGCATCATCCAGGTTCAGTGAAGAAGAGACAGTGCTGCTCTCCTCCTCAGGAGATGTAAAGATGGCAGAGTTCTTAACAGCAGTGTCAAGTGCCCAGCATCCTTCTTTGCCTGCCTCTGCTGCTCTCTGCTGCTGAGCCTGTTTCTGTCTTCTCCAAGTCTGGAGGTGATGCTGCCCCTCTGCTCTGCTCTCAGGAGACCCCACTTGCAACACTGAGAGCAGTTTTAGTGTCCTCAACATCAGAAGGACATGGAGCTGTTGGAGCAAGTCCAGAGGAGGCCATGAGGATGAGCAGGAGCTGTAGCTTCTCCTGTATAGGCACAGGCTGAGAACATTGGGGCTGTTCAGCCTGGAGAAGAAAAGCTGCTTGGAGACCTCAGAGCAGCCGCCACTGTCCGAAAGGGGGCTGCGAGGATGCTGGAGGGGGACCCTGCATCGAGGACTGGAGCGACAGGACAAGGGGTGATGGGTTCAAACTGAAACAAGAGAAGTTCAAGGTGGATATAAGGAAGAAGCTTTTCCCTGTGAGGGTGCTGAGGCACTGGCACAGGGTGCCCAGAGAAGCTGTGGCTGCCCCATCCCTGCAGTGTTCAAGTCCAGGTTGGACACAGGCTGCTGTAGTGGAAGATGTCCCTGCCGGTAGCAGGGGTTGGAACTGGATAAGCTTTAAGGGCCTTTCCAACCCAAACTAGGCTGGGATTCTATGAAACCCAAAACTGGTGTGGGGTAACCACCATGGCTGCTGTCCTGACAGTGCTGAATCCAGGCAGGAGGATTGCACAAACACACCTTGGAGACAGCATTGCAAAGCATCCCAACAAGCAGGAACTTGTGTGGAGCAGCACTTGCTCAGGCTGTTTGACAGAGCAGGAAAAGCAGTGTGGGAATTCTGGAATGAATCATCTGGTTCAGTGTCTGCCTCATGAGGGCTGGTTCCTCTCTGCTTTGGAATGAGGTTTCACTCACAGTAAGTTACAGGGAGCACCTATTTCTTCTCCTGGCAGGGAGATACTCCATGTAATGTACCCAGTGTGAGAGGGGGTTCTCTACACCTCAGCCACCCCTTTCAGTCCTGATCTGAGGTGCTTGCAGGGATGGGTTTTCACTGAATGATTTGTTCTCTTCGCCTTCTCATACCACAAGCTCTCTGCAGCTTATTCATGGAGACATCAGTAGCATACCTGCAGTAGATCAGTTGGCATCAAAACAACAGGACCTACACCAAGAAGTTCAGCACACCATAACTGTTATGGAGGTGTAATAATACAGAGCTGTATAACTAGTCTTGGAAGATGGTTAGTTGAGAGGTATGCAGCAGTGGCAATAGCTCTGCATTCGAAGTAGAGCCTGAAGCCTAATTCTGGTCCAGGGAATGTGTCCCAAAGGAATCTCCCTTTGGATTGCAAGGTGTCTGCTACAGCCTCCTCAGCATGTCTGTTGTCTTCATAGGGAAGGCACAGCTTAAACCAGCCCTGCAGAGAGTCTTTGGACCTGGGCCGTGCAAAAGGAGCATCTGATGTGGTAAGGGGTTGAAAGGCTTCTGTATGTGTTTTGTCAGCCAGAAACTGTAGTCTGATTTTCTCCTTCTTGGGCTGTGATACACCTATAGACCCCACCTATAGACCTCCCATATCTCATAAAGCATTGAGACAGGCTAGGAACTGGGCACACTGTGGCTCATGGAAGGCAAATGTCCTGCTGTGTACTTCAGTAGAGAGCAGTGTGTCATTACTTAGCAATGAAATAGCTCTCATCTTGGGGCTAGCAGCAAGGTTTTCTTGTCAATACTGTAGTTTCTTGGTTCTAGTTGGTCTTGCTGTTTCTTGGACTTGTTTCAGTGTGCAGCTGGAGTTGGAATATACAGTGTGAGAGTGGAGTTGCTTCAAGTCATTGAGTCAAAGTTACTAGATAACCTCAAGCATTGAAAGAGGTTACATTTAAAACCCACTGCTGCTGGGCATTTTTATCCCTTTGAAGGGAATGGTGTTTAAACTGAGAGGAACTATGGAAGGAAGAATGAATGTGCTGGCAGAGGTAACAAGTTGGATCATCTTATTCTCAAAGCGGTTGACAGAAGTTGCTATTGAAGTGGTCTGCAACTGGAGTTGGTGTTGCAGGTCCTCAGAGTGTATTCAGGTAGTAGAAAGCTGAAACATGATGTAAATCCAGTGGTCGTTCTTGATATCATTCTGTATCAGGCTGGAGGTGAGGAAGTTGGCTGTGCCATAAAGGAGCTTTCCAGATTGGAGACTTCTGGTGATGTTTGATTTTCCAGCGCACTGCTAATTGGAGCTTGCAGTTAGTGACACGCTCTGCTCTGTCCTCGCCATCAGAAACACCAAACCAGCTCCAATCTGGATCAAGTTCTGAGTTTGGTTTTGCTGCTATTGGGATAATTCAAGCCCGAAGTAAGGATAAAGTGCAGCTGATCTTATCTGTGTTGGAAAACTGACCCTTTACTGTCCAAACTTGTCTCCAGCAGAAATCCTCCAGCTCACGTGCGGTGAAGCTGTTTGTTCACCTCAAATCTTAGCACAGTTTCGAGCCTGCTCTTGAAGAGATGCCTTAAAACCACAGTTTTCAAGCTGCGACGCTTGCTGTGTGTTTCTTAACTACTGAATGGCTGTTAGGTAGGAAACCAAGCACTTGTGACTATTTAACCATAGAATCCAGAGCACTGTCTTTAAAACAACCTGACTGCAGCTGAATAACCTGTACTCAAGTCAGAAAGGACCAACCACAGGGTGAGGGATCCAGTCCTTGAGATGAATCCATCCACTGTACCTGGGTCTCTGGTGCCAGGAACTACAGGAGGGGGAAGGAAGAGGGTTATGAGAGCTCCTGGAGGCCAGGAGCATGTTGTTTCTTCTTCAGTTCTTCTATCTTCAGCTTGTCCCAGTCATAGTGTCTGTTTTAGTGAAGCAAAGAGAAATTGGCATTGGGAGAAAAGGGTTTAGAAAGAATAATTAGGCTTTCTAGGCACAGAACAGGTCTAACCTGTTTAACTTTGCTCTGGCATTACCAAGCTTGCATCTTCCCCTGTAACTGCTCAAGGAAGGGCTGGCATGGCTCTGTCCTGCTGCATCAGGTTACTGTCTCTGGTACACAGCATTTAGCAGGTAACATTGATCCAGATAGTGAAAACTGAAATACAGACCAGAGCTGTACTGACTGTGGTGTGTAATAAGGGATTGTGGAGTACTTAGTCTCCCCTCTGGCAGGTTAAAGCCATTCCCCTTGGCCTGTCCCTACATCCCTTGTCCAAAGCCCCTCTCCAGGTTTCCTGCAGCCCCTTTAGGCACTGGAGCTCCTCTCTGGTCTCTCCTTCAGAAGCCTTCTCTTCTCCAGGTTGACCCAGCCCAGGTGTTTCAGCCTGGCTCCAGAGCAGAGCTGCTCCAGCCCTCGCAGCATCTCTATGGCCTCCTCTGGACTCACTCCATCCCTTCCACATCCCTCTTGTGCTGTTGCCCCAGAGCTGGACCAGGACTGCTGGGGGGGTCTCCCATGAGCAGATGGGAAGAATCCCCTCCCTCCACCGCCTGCTCACGCTCTGGGGATGCAGCCCAGCACACGGGGGGGTTCTGGGCTCAAGTGCATGCTGAAGCCAGGTCATGGGGAGCTGCTGGGACCCTCATCAATATTACCCTGTTTTCAAACTGGAGGAAGCAGAGCAGCAGGTCTGTTGATGTGACCCATCCGAAGACATGCAGTTGGCAGAACTGGGCTTAGACTCCTGCTTTTAGGACCCTTACTGGTCACAGTCAGGGATGCTGAAGTTTTGCATTGGGTAAAACCCTGCAGAGAGCAGGAAAGAACAAAGAAATCCCTTTTGCTTCCTCTCTTGCTCCAGCTCGGAAAGGGTTACACTGAGATGCCTGGAACAGCCTCGGGAAAACATGAATCAGTGCTAGCAAGAGAAAGCAGAATGGGAACCCGGAATTGCGACCTGGTCTGTGCTTTTCATTGCTGTATACACTGGGGGTGTGTGCATGTTAGTTAAATCCCATGTTTCAGAGGGTCAGCTGATGCTTGAGCAGCTCATGTGTGGTGTCACTACTGGATGCCTTTGTGCTGGGGTTAGGGGGGGACAGCATCATCCCTTCCTCCTCTCTGTGCCTCCTGTTCTGCAGAGCCAGAGTGCGAGTGTGAATGCACACACACAACATGGAGGGAGGGACCAGAGCTGCTGCCGCCTTCCCCGGTGTGTCTCCAGCAGCAGTGGGGTCGGGAGGAGCTGGAAACGATGCTGAGGAATCGGAAAGGTCAGTGCTATCCATACATCACCCGCTGAGAACCACTCCTTGGAGCTGCTCCTTCCTTTCCTTCTTAACCCTGTTCTCTTAGAGACGGACTATTAAAGCAATCGCGTATCTCTAGGATTGTGTCAGTGTGTGATAGAGATGCAGAGCATGATTTAACCAGGCAAACCTGTCATTTCGTGTAGCAAATACACCTTCAGTTTAATTCTCGGTGTGTTTTGAAGCGTATGTATATGACTGCCTTTTGAGTGGTTATTTGAATAGAGAAAGGTTAATTGCCTCCTTCAATCAGATTGCATATGTAGGTTACAGTAGCATGCCGACAGCACACCAAGTATAATCTTGCATCCCATTCTTCATGTGACACTAGTCCTTGAGGCATTTTATGGTGAAGCGTGTAGAATGTGGTTGCTGGCACGACTGAAACATGCATTTAGAGAGCAAAAATGTCCTGCATCCTGTCTGTTGCAGAGTAGAGCACTTCAGTTGTGTGCAAACAGCAATAGTCACAAGGGCTCTGTGCTTAGTGATCTTCCTTTCCTAATGGATAACCAAGTGCTGCTGATCTGGTGGGGATTTAGGAGCAATGGATCTGGAGGGCCAGGTTATGGTGGAGTTGGAATTCTTGTGGAATGCAGCAGTGCTGGTTATTCTCATGGCAATCATCCCCTTTACCCTGGGCTTGGCTTTGCACTGATAGGAGCTAAGCCCACTGCTGCTGCAGTTCACTTGGGGTTTTCTGCTTCAGGGCTGAAGGTGCCTGAATATTTCCTGGTGTAAGATAGCAAAAGGGGGACTTGGGGAAGCAGTAAACCAGTGTGACTGAAAACTTGCTGTTACCCCTACCTGTGTTACACATCCAGGCTGCTTCTCCCAAACTCCAAGTTACTTCTGAACCGAGCTGCTGGCAGCTGGAGATGCGGGTTCCTGTTTCACTGGGTAACAGATGCTAACAAAGTCTTGGTAATTTATGCTAATCCCACCTCCTACACCTCCCACTGCCAGGAACCAGAGGAATGTAGCTCCAGCACTCCAACATTTCCCTGGCATTGGCTGCCTTTTCCTTCTTTCTCGAAGTATTGTTCCTTAGGAACACTGCTGCTGAGTATCTACCCCTTGTTTGTACTACCTAGTGAGTTAGCTCTCCTTAGACACAAACCTGGATGTGTATCTAGTGTTAAAGATGAAGCCTTTACACTGCCTAGTGCTTCTTTTGTGACAGAAAAAGCAAGTCCACAGTGTGTTACCACCCGTGTGTATAGACACACACGTGCCATAGAGGATTTTGTGAGCAGGAACACCGTGGCAGTTTGGTATGAATTCCTTTGGGAATGTATAAACTGACCTTTGTGAGTAGCTGGCAGTGTAAAGACCAATACCACCAGGTCTGTGGCTAAACCCAGCTGCACTTTAGCAGTGCTGTGGTCCAACCTCTGCAGTTCTCTTCCAAACAGGTTTTGCACCTCAGATGAACTCTGCAGCCTGTTCCAGGTCTGGCAGTGATTGCATTGCTTGTACAGATGGTCCAGAGCATGACAGAACTTCCTGTTAGCTTATGACAGTTGAGTACCTGAAGGGAGACCTCTCCTTATGTTCCCTCAGTGTCCTGTTTAGCATAGCCATAAAAACTTGCATTGTTTCTTAGAAGCCAGACTTTGATAGGATTATAGAAGGGTTTTGACTTTGTAATCTCAGTCTAGAGATGCTTGGAGCTTCCGAACATATTTGAGGTGAATATTCAGAAAGCAGAGGTGTGCATTTCACACTCAAACCTGTTCTTTGTTCTGGCCCAGTGGTAGAGACCAGAGTGGGAATAGTGGGAGGGATTTGAACTGGTACCCAGTTGCTTTGGAGCACCACTAATATTCTGGCTTCTACATCCCGAGTTCATTCCTTGTGAAGCTGAGTGTGAAGTCTGTTATCCCAGCAGCACTGCAGGCACCCGAGGTGATGCAATACCTGTTTTTCAGTCAGTTACCTTTTCTTATGCAATCCCTAATCTAATCTGGGTTTCTTCCTGTGGGTTAAACAGCAATAGGAGTGCAATATTTATTGCATTCTTACTAAGTCACAGTTTTTGTTTCAAAGCTGATAGCAATCAGGATGCTTTGTAGTGGCAAAGACTGCACTCGGTTCCAAGAGGAGGTGGCAGAGCCCAGCGTGACCCTCTCTGTGTTCAGCATCCTAAGCCAGGAACGGTATGGATGAGTTGGATCATCTGTGTTAGATCACCCTCATGGCCTCTGCTTTAGTTTCTAAAGGGCTGCCCAGCCTTGCATTCCCTTCCAGCATAATCCCATGGCTAAATAAACTCCTGAAGATGACAGTGCATTGCTGCTTGTTGGCTTACATATTTACAGTTACGCTAGGTTCGTTTCCAAGCTCCTCCTTGGAGGAGTGAAGTCTCTGGCTAATCCGACTTGGGGAAGGCTTTGTAACACATTTTGACGCTCCTCATGATGTTAAGGACTAGAACTTTATCACAGCTCTTTGTTTTCTAATTCAGACAGTTCAAGCTGGGGGCAGTTTTAGCTGGGTGATCACAAGCATCCGATTACTCTTGCTGAAAGAAGATGACAGCTTTGTGGCCATGGAGCTGATACACAGGCAGTGGTGGTGGTTTGTGTTCTCTCAGCACATGAATTCAATGCAGTGTGCAGTCCTGATGGGATTTAACCACTCTTAGAGGGGGGTAGGTCTGGTGTAATGACTCTCCACTTGGTCCAAGTCTCTGCAGGTGGCTGTTGTAAACCCAATGAGACACATGGGTGATCTCTCGCAATGTGTGTTCATTCTGTATTATACAGCACCTTTCCTATTAGCAGCACTATTGAATAGTGAAGGATTTCTCAGCATTCCGCCCTAGGGTTTATATATTTGTGCTCCAAACCTCGTTGAGGATTGGAATGCAGCAGATGAGATTTCAGCCCTTAAGGAGCGCTTTAACCAGGCAAACATGCTTTCATTTCTGGCCACTTTTGTATTTCAGAAGGTTTTTGTCCTTTTAGAAAGTAACAAGGCATTCCACAGACTTGGTTCTGAAGCATGAGTGCCAGGTTTCCAAGCCTTTCCAGTCTCTTGTTGTCTGTGTGATTTCTCTTGCTGATGATCTAATGCAATTAGAATAGAATTTCTGTATTAGATAAACGTGATTTGTGCCATAGTCCGTGTCTCTCTGCAGCTTGTTCCGTGTTGAACTGTGCTGAATTATACTGGAGAAGTGGAAGGACCAAGGCATGTTGTGCTTCCTTAAGAATTATGTAAAGTCATATTAAATTACCTGTTTTAAGTGCATGTGCCCACAGTGACTGTGTGAAGACTTGTTCTTTAAAAAAAGATGTGCTGGGAGAGAAATCTTGGGGACCAAACCACTGTATACCATGAGAGCAAGAGCCAAAAGGGAAATGAAAAGAGTACTCAGCTCCTTACCACCTATTTGTGATGGTTTCTCCTAATTCAGAATGATGGGAAGAGGGGTTGTGACACAGTGTTTCCGTGGGTGATACCAGATGAAGGCTGGAACTCTGTGTGGCATCAACCACACTTGAACTAGGAATGAGTTTTAACCTCAGTCATGTGTCTTGAAACACTTGGTATGTTTAGAACTTAGATACCCTATGTTGCAAAACAAGCATCTCATTTGGTACGCTGCAAAGAAAGGGGCGTACTTTCCTACCCAGAGCTAGGACATGGGTTGCAACAAAGAAGAGAAGGAAATTACAAGGATGTCTTAATTCTGCGTGGTTTCAACCTAGTTGTGGTTGCAGAAAGCCTCTAAATTCAGGCCCAGAAGGTTGACCCAATCCACGTTGGGTTTTTTTTTGTCTCCAGTCTAATGCGTTCAGTACTGCCACAATCCATCATAACTTTTTGCAGGAGCAATGCAATGAGGTTGACAATCTGATCACTTCTGTATCTGATACTTCAGTCCCCTGAGGAGGTGTGAGTGTCAGAACTCCTCTGCTCTTGTATAGCGAGAAAAGCCAGGAGTTGTTCTATATGGAAGATATGGAGTTGGTTGCCAGGATGATGGAGAAGCAAAGCTTCAATGTGCAGCCTTGGAGCAGGAGGGGCTTTCAGAAGCAGAGCAGAGGTGCTGAGGAGTTCATTATTGGAAAGAAAAGCCAAACATCCCCTCCTTCCCCTCGCGATCCTCTGAAGAGGGAATCTAGCTTCCCTAGGGAGATAGTTCTGCTACTGGGAAAGCTGCTGTGACAGCAGTGGAGTGCTTGTGGGGAAAAGCCATGTTACATAGACGCCAATCTCTTCCCTTTTTCACCCATTTAGGTAGGGTGTATATGCAGAGTGCTGTCACTGCTTACCTCCTTCCATGGCTTTCTTTGCCTGCTCCAAGCTAACAGGCAGTGAGGTGGTTTAGTTGTTTCAAGGGGGAATGCAGTTTGACCCCTTAGTTATATTTTCTCCTGTTTCTAAAGCATCCATCATTGGTTATGCATGCAAAACTAGGAGCTTTGTCCTCAAACCAAGCCGAGAGAGGACTCTGCATAGTCATGTTGTAGAAGCAAACAGAACCCAACTGAGTGTGGTTCTGAAGCAGTATTCCTGTGCTTGCTTTACCCATCCCTTTAGCTGCAATACAGATGTTATGGTAGTCTCCACACCACCATAGCTCACAGTCCCTTCTGGCTAAGGTGCATAAGTAGTTTGCCCAGTCTAGTTCTTGACCTTGGTGGAGATGTTCCCTTTTGCCTTGTGCATGGAGCTGGTGACTCGTTGGAATAATACCTCTTTTCTTCCACTCTTCAGTGTACATTAACAACCGCTGGAGACCCGAATCACACAAAAGCCTTTTCTCCAGCCAATATCTCTGGGTCTGAATACATTCTGCCTTTGGAGGGCTTGACCACACATGGAACTTCTCAGGAACAGCTGCTCCCAAACAATTCCAGCTGCAGACAGACCTCGGATACAATGTTCTGCTCTGTTTTGGGTCTGTTTGTACTGCCCTTTTCCAACCTTTTCTATTGTTCTTTAAGCTCAGGATTACCTCTTTGCTCATTTAAAAATACAAACTCTAGATCCCTTAGAATCTCACCATTCACGCACGCGAGCTGATGCTACTTTTATTCATAGCTGTATTCTTCGTGCCATTTGACACACTGAAGATGCTTTGCTGCTGTTACAGCTGTCCCTCTGGCAAGGGCTGTAAGATCTGGGGGACTGCAGAGCTATTGGTACACAATCAGTGAAGCCTTCGCTGCTTGAGGAGAGGGCTTTAGCCTCCTAAGAACCACTTCTTTGGTTACACACCCAGGTAGGTCAGAAGTGCAGATATGGCAAGAGAAGAACTGAACTTCTTGGTCACGGGACATGGTGAAACCTTTAGTAGGTTTCCCCTCAGCAAATATTACCTTCAGTTTCTTGATTATGCTTTGCCTTATTTCCCTCTTTTTCAGTGAGGAAATGTCAGAGCACATTACAAATCCTCCAGCTCATTTTCAGATGAGTCAACGTGCACTCAGTTAACAATGGAAATGTACTTGACTACGTTTACACAGGGAACAGCCAGCAAGAGCAGGGCTGGAATTGCTTGGACCTTCTTGACTGCTGACTGTACAGTGAAGAACATTCCCTGTTCCAGCTGGAAGGCAGCTGTTCCTTAAATCTAGCCCTTGATGTAGAGTCCTATCAAAGTACAGGGGGTGGAGAGATGGCCTTCAGAGGTCTCTTCCATCCCAAACTATGGACTTTCTGTCCCTTTGATGAGGAGTGAAGTTGTTGAAAACACTTGATGCGTTTGGGTGCTAACACAATGTAGCTGCGATGTTGAATTTCATCCTCGTTAAATGAACATTGCTAACAGGAAGATTTTACTGGGGTTTCTTTGACTGTTTCCATGCCTTGTAAATGATTATGCCAGAAAACAACAGAGTCCCAGTTTATTTTCAGTTGTGTGCTTCCTTTTGTGTTCAGTCTTTGTACAGCGGGGTTAATACATTTATTCTGGCAAGCAGCACAAGAGAGATAAAATGAGAAAGGGAATGTATGTGTGATATTGTGAGTTGAATTATGATGTGTTTTCTATTTCTCTGTCTTCACAGCTGCTTTAGTGGCAGATCTGAGCAAATGGGAGCCGAAGGAAGGGGGTGAGGTTGTGGGGAAGAGAAGGCCTGTCTGAAATCTGTCACACAGCTGCGTTAGGAGCAAGCAATACCTTTGGGAGATACTAATGGTATTACAATTATGTGTATGCTCAATAGTATACACATACTATTCTTTACTAGAGCAAAGAAGGCAATAACGTGCTTGTGTACGTTGTAGGTTTTCTTTCCTCTTCTCTCTTAAGGGAATAGAAAGTAAGTTCTTTAGTGGAAATAGGGTGGATCTCTTTTGTGGGGTTGACTTTGCCCTGCCTATTGAGGTGACGTTTCTGCTGCTTGTGCTTGAGGCTGTGATGGGCTCAGAGGTGACTGACGCACTTCTGTGTATGAGAGGAAAGGTCCAGTGCTGACTCACAGTCCTGTGCTTGAGCAGAGTGAGCAGCACACTTCATTTAGAGAGGTCACAGTAACGTATCTTCCTCCTGGACATGAGGAAGAACTTCTGTACAATGAGGGTGGTAAAACACTGGCACGGGCTGGACGCACCATCCCTGGAGACATTCAAGGCCATGGATGCAGTTCTGGGCAACCTGGTCTAGTTGAAGATGTCCCTGCTCATTGCTGGGGGTTGGACAAGGTGAGCTTTGAGGGTCCCTTCCAATCCAGACTGTTCTGTGATTCTAACAGGGTTCACAAAAGGATTTCTCCATTTCATTCTGGACTATAGCTTCTTCCAGGCATTCATCTCGTCCATTAGGTGATAATACTTTATCCTAGTGCTATCTTATACCTGATTGTGGGGTTTGCTCTTCATTGTTTTCTTATGGGAATCTCTTGCCTGAGTCTACGCAGTCACTCAGAGACTGACAGGCTCATTGGAAAGAAATGCTGAGCTACTACAGCAGCGTTTCATCTCTCTTGACCCCTCCAGCATTTAAAACCCAGCAGTTAAGTCACTGCAACCCCCCCAGATTGCTTTTTAAAAGTGCCTTTTCAGGTGCACTTTCATTATTTACAGGGTTTTCATTTGAATCCAGTTTGAGTTGTTAAATGCAAGACAGGTCACGTTGTACAGCTTCCCTCTGCACTATGGCTTCATCACTACAGGCAAAGCTGAGAGTGTTTCTTCACTGTTGGGCACCAAGCTTTGCAAATACAAAATGCTGGGAGGCTTGCAGTGGAATGACAAGGAATTCTAACGGTGAGCCTTGCATGGTGTATTCTGAAGGTCATGGGCAGTCCCAACGGCATCTGTACTCATAGAAGGCTTAGTGGTTGGTCTGGCAATGAAAATACCTCCCCATTTCTCCTTAGCTCCTTGAAAAACAGCAAGAAAGGGTTTTTTTCCCTCTGTGTGTGTGTAGAAATGTGCACACATTCTTTCTTCTTTCTGAAGGGCACCTGAGTCCAGCTTCATATTGCATTGTGCTCTACTGTGGCTGCATCTCCTACTCCATGCAGGGCTTTATAAATACACACTTGCAGTTGGTAAAGGTGGAGTTGCAGGTACTGGAAGAGGCCCTCACATCATGCTCTTTGCCTTGTGGAGCTGTTTGTGTCCTCCAGGGAAGCGACAGCCACATGTATGTGTATTTTCAGTTACTTGTGTATATCACGTTGAATGCTTTGACTTCGGCGTCTGTGGTGTGCTTTATGAGCTCCAGCTCCTCAGCAGCAAGGGGAAGACAAGGTGTTGATCTCCCCTGGCAAATGAGACCTACTATCTGATTACAGCTGACAATCCATCAACATAAGATATGGTAACAGATACCCGATGAGATGCAAAACTGTTGCTGAATAGGAACTGATGCCCAGTGGGCTTTTTAATTAGGACCTGGCCTCTTTCTGAACCAAGATGTGCCTCTACAGAGGAAGATTTGGATCCATTTTGGCTCATAAAGCACAGGAAGGTAATGTTCTTTTCCCCTCTTCCCCTGTGTGCTTTCCTCTTTGGTAAGGAGATGCAGTGCTGGTGAGTCTGGGTTTTGGTGCTCTGGGGTTTTCCCTGCCCTGATGATGAGATGAAGTTTCTTTTCCAAGCCTTCCAGTAGTGAGGAGGGGATGTGAGGCGTGAGGAATGGGTGAATAGCTTTCCAGGACCATATCACTGGCTGTTCTGTAAGACAAGACCTCAACAGGAATCATCTGAAGTGCTCTCAGGCTGCTCTGGTCCCTGGAAGTTGTATTGTAGCTTACAGTTCTACTCTCTAATTTGCTATGTTCTTACCTTTTTTACTTCTTAACGTATTCTCTCACAGCTTTCTGTTTTTGCTGAGGTATTCCCTATGCCCTAAAAAGTCTCTTTTGCAGGTGTCTGTCCTAAAATCATCAGGATTTCTAAGGTGGGGGGGGAAGCTTGAAATGAATGCTCACTGATATCAGCATTATCTCATCCCTTTGGGAAGGCAAATAGCCTGGTCACTTCATTATCCTGCCTTTCTGCACAAGAGCCACTGTAACAGAAGTGCTTCCATCTGCCACATTACCTGTTGGATGCTTGAGACAACTGCTTGCTAGAGTGGAACCAGGCTTTCTGTCAGTAAATCTCCTCCTCACCTCTCCTTTTAGGTCAGCGTATTGCATGTGCAACCCTTTTAATGCCATCAGTGGTGTGCTTGCCCTGGTAGGTACTTTACCAACTCATTAAGGCTTTCTTTGTCTATCTATTGATTTACCCAAGAGGGCATTTTATTACTGACAGCATGAGTCAGGGCAGTTAAAGGTTGCAGTGAAATATTCCAGCTTCTGATGAGATGCAATAGGAACTGGAATGAAATATCCCTTAGTTACAGTAAAAAAGAAACCCCTATTAACATGCTGTGGTACCTGTGAGTTAGAACGCTGCCAGGTCCCTCCTCAGTGACTTCTTCTCCCAATGTGCATCATTGTTATGTGTTAGTGTGCAAGCTGCATAGAGTTAAAGTGTGTTGTCCACACTTGTGTTTTATGGAGAGAAGGCTGTTAGGAAGGAAGAAGGGCAGGCAGGACTCTGGGGTTTTACTCCAGGCTTCACTGTCTCAGCCAGTGCCGAGTCTTCTTGTGCATTATTTACATCAGTTTTAGTCAAGGGTAACAAAACCAGCTATTTTAGGGGAGCGTCCTGACTGGATTTGAAGGGCTGTGTATAAATACATATACAGAGAGCTGTATTTATAAAATATAAAAATGACTAATGGGTAAAATTCTATCTTATCCCTGTTGGTTTGGAAATGGGATTAGCGATGACCTTAGTGGAATTTCCAGCAGGATTGGCCTTGTCTATTGCTTCTCCTCAGGTTGTAGGAGCTCTGCCCAAGGCAGGGTGGATGTTGACAGTGTTGCAGATACCGTGCTTCTCCTCACTATGAATTCCTGGGTTTAACAGTAACTTTGACACAGCAACCCAGAGTCCATCTTGGGCCCTGCCTGCCACCCATCCAGCCCCACAAACACATGGAGTCATGGAGTGGAGTCATTAAGTTGGAAGGGACTTTAAAGCACTTTAAAGCCATGGCAGGGGCACCTTCCATTAGACTAGATTGTTCCAAGGTAGGTATAAAGCCCCAGCTCCTTGCAGGGTTTCCTTTCTCAGTGGTGGGAATGGGCAATGTCTTGTGTTAGGTGGTATGGCCTCAAAGGGAAGAATTTAGAAGGTCATTTTAAGCAGTTATCTCTTCAGATGTTCTGGCCAGATTTGTGGCCTTTCCTCCCCTTCCCTCTGACTTTACAGTTCCCTGCTTTAGCCATCCCAGTTACACAGATACAGTCCATGGCACGGAGGTGGTGTTGGCATCCTCTGAGCTTCTATTCTGCATAATGGTTGCAGAGATAGCATGTAGCATGTATACTGGTGGAACCAGGCCAGGAGTGATTTTAAAGGCAGAGGGGAAGGAAGTGATAAGCCATGGTATTTCTCAAGAACGATAGGAAGGAGTTTCAGTTACCTGGTATCAGTTTTTAGTACCCCCTGAAAGCACATCAGCATCTCCTTAAATGTCACAGCACTTTCCCACACGGCTCAAGCAGCAGCTACCTGCACCCTTGGTGCTTCCCCTGCAGCTGGTTCCAGGCTGAAGGGCAACTGATGTGTCAGTGGTAGTTTAGAGGATTAAATGTTCTTGCAAAGCTGCCGCAGGAGGGTTTGTAAAGGAGGGAATGTGTTCAAACTGAGCACTGAAAGCTGCACAGCTTTCCTTCTCCACCTGCTTGGACTGTGTTAGCTGTGTTTAACACATTGCATTTCACCTTGCCGTTTCAGGGAGGGCTTCCTGAGCCTCAACGGCAACGGGAGAGATGGACTGTAGAGTTACACAGGTAAAACAGGAGTTTCAACTTCATGCTAACATGAAACAACAGGGAGGTGAGAACAGCAGAGGAGATGCACAAATACCACATCACCTCTGTGTCCTGACCACTCTTGTTGGCATTAGAGGCCTGGATATGGGGACAACTCTCCTGCTTTGCTTCCTGGGCTAGGGCTGGGTTCATTTTCTGCCTTCCCTATGCTTGGGGCCTGGCTTTAGCTTCCTGTCACGTTGAGAAGCAGGTTCCCAGCCTGCCCAGCACTGGTGAAGCAGGGGTTAAAGGAGCTCAGTTTCCTGCTCTTCTGCTTGCTCAGGTGTGCTGCAAAAGGGAATAGAGAATGGCTGATCAGGAGAAACAACTTTGTGCACAGAGCTCACGGGTCCAGGCGCGATTCCAGGCTGGGAGCTCGTCTTGTTTCTCTTTGTTTTCCTTCTTTTTCCTCTGGTAGCTGTCATTCCTTATGGAAAAACCTGTCCTATCTGCAGCTATAGTTTTCGTCTGTATTTTTTTCTTCGTGCTGAGTCATTGCCCAACTCAACAGTCATTTCTATGCTCGCTTCCTGGAGTCTCAAATGGGTTTGTCACTGCCCTTTCTGCTTCCCTCTTACGTGTAATACAACTGCACTGGCTTCCAGCACAGCAGAACTCCTCTCCGATGGTGCCATGGTGCCTCTCTGTGATCAGGGTGAGTGGGAATTGGCAGGCTTTGTCCTGTGGGCCAGATCAATAAGATGTTATTCCTGGGATTATTAGGAATTACTCATTTTCCTTACACAGAGGCAGCCGGGGAATGCAGACGTGTTACCTTATAACTGAGGGGACAGAAAACTCCCTTTGCTTTTGCTTCTTCATACAACATCCCATTGTTGGCACCTGCAGCCAAACACTCTTCATCTTTTTCATACTCTATAATGCATGAGAGGGGTCCTTGGTTTGTTGCTTGTTGAGTAGCTTCCCAATCCTGACTTGTCTATGTAGTTCACTTTTCTCCCCTCTTTTTGTCCCCTCTTTCCTTCTGCCTTTAGAACTGGGTTGGTGTTTTAAGGACTTTCTTGGCCTGGCTGATGTAAAACTGAAGAGGTTACCTAAACCTCATTAATAGGTTTGTTTTAAAAGGGGGATAATTCCTGCCTGATGCTTTATGAGTGGTAAAACGCTTTTCTGGGCTGCAGGTTGGTTTGTAGCTGCAGGTTGTGATGTTTAGATGTTGTTGCTCATAATTTGCTTTTCAAATCAGCACCAGAATCTTCAGCTTTTTTTTTCCCCTCAAGTGCTGTGTTTCAGATGCTTCTCCCTTCTATATAATCAGAAATCACATCAACCAACAAAACTATGCTTTTTCCTGAGCTCTGGCATTCCCAAAGGATTTGGGTGACGTTGCATGATGAAGCATTGCAGCAGCCTCCGCTCCTCAGCTCTAGCCCATGCCAAGCTATGATAAATATCCAAATCCTCTTCACTCAGTATGAAGAGACACGTACACGTGAGGATGGGATCTGCAAAAGCCCACAGGAGGCTTCATAGGGCAGGAGGTGGCCAAAGTCAAAAGGCCTCTGAGGAGAGTGAAGATGCTGCTCATCCCCTCTTGTGGACCAACCTTCTAGGGCAGGTGAACTAAAGCAGTGAATTCCCCATCCCTTGCAGTGTTCAAGGCCAGGTTGGATGGGGGCTTGGAGCAAGCTGCTCTAGTGGAAGGTGTCCCTGCCTATAGCAGGGGGCTGGAACTGTATGAGCTTTAAGTCCCCTTCCAGCCCAAACCAGCCTGGGATTCCATGGTTCTGCATTGTGGCTGGAGGAGGCATTTCCAGCCCTGCCATCTCCATTAGGGCAAGAGGCTTTGCTGCTGATCCAGTGAAAGCTAGCCCTTTTCAGAATGTATTTCCTTATCCTCCAGTGTCTGTAGAGAGGGGCAAGCAGCTCTGCTGGCATCATCAGGTGCTGGGGGGGAAGTGGGGAACTGCCCTTTTGGCACCAGCAGAGCCCTTTGTGTTGCTTCTTACTGTTACAGAAACCTCCTTTCTGGGTGAAAGTGCTGTCTTGATGCTGTGCTGCACAAGCATTTGGATGATGCTGATCTCTGCAGCCCAGTCTTCCTGGGTTTAGTGGTCCTAGGCAGTCTTTCTATGTGTAGCTTATGGCTTTCTCTCTTGAGTTCTTTTCCCTGAGTCTTGTTGTTTTCCCTCCAGGCCCTGCTAAGGTGTTTGGTACTCAGCTGCCTTTGGATAAAAGCTGTGTGTGGTTAGGAAATGTGAAACCCAAGGCTCAGTCTTCCTCTTAGATACAGGACAAGCTGTCAGTTACTTTGGGAAATGGATGGAGGTATTCTCTTTGCTCAGCTCTTGACCACTTTGATTTGGATAGTCTTACATTGATGTTTTATAGTCTCCTGATATATCCAAGTGCAGCATAATTGGGGTCACTGGGCCTTGGGCAATAATGCTTGTTGTCAGAAATCCTTATAATCCCAGATTGCACAGGATATTTCAGTGTTGTGCTCCTCTGAGTAACCTTTAGAGTTAATGCTTTTGTTTTAGGATGTGGCACCTCTCAGCCTCTCCTCCAAGCAGAAAAAGCAATCTAAATTTGCTTGGCTAATTGTTCTTTCTCCATTCATGCCTTTGGCAGCAGGAAACCTAGCAGCAGGGTTTCCATTTCCAGCAGACATGGTATGCTTCTGTCCCAAACACATGGGAGGGGGAGGTAAAAACGAATGGGGGCAGTAGTGGATGCAGCTGCATCTTTGAGGCCTCAAGGCAAGGGAGAGCAGTGATTTCTTTCCTCTATGTTGAGGCTTTTTCTTATTCACTGGAAAAGATACTTAACAAAGGGCCAAGTAAAGGTATTTTGGGCTCTGTTTGCAATGCTGTGTGCAAGGGAAGAATGGAGTTGTGCTCTGAAGCACTGTGAGACAATTCGACCCCTACAGCACCTTCATCTTCTGGTCTGCATCCAGCTCTCAGGTGCTTCTTCACGTGTCACCCCTACATCTTCCTGTGCTGCTGCCACTTCCCTTTCCTCATGTCCTGCATCAGGAGGAGCAGATGGGTGGCCTGGGAGGTTTGTCCTGGTCAGCACTTTGCTGTTCCAGCTTTGTGTTAGCCTCTAGATGGCCCTTTTGCTCATGAGACACCTCTCTGCTGTCAAGAAATATAGTATGGCTTTGCTCATGTCATGCCTATATGATCCCTATGTGTTAAATATGACCCTGATGACTTACTGTAGTTGTAGACCTCCATTTACCTGATCAAGAGCTATCCAGTGGGAATAGTAAGAGTGAAAAATGTAAGTAGTGGTTTCTAGACATGAAAGGATGGAGCAGCCTCTTGTTTGCTGTTGATGCCATTGAAATGCAAGTAGCACAGATAGGAGAAGTGCTGTTGTGAATAAGATGCCACCAGACCTTTCAGCCTGGATTTGAAGCCAAAACAACTGTAGCTATTCTATTCTCTACTTGTTTAGTGCTCAAGGCCAGGTTGGACATAGCTTGGAACAACCTGGACTAGTGGAAGATGTCCCTGTGGTCTCAGTGCTGTTTCATGTTAGGAGCAGTTGTCACTTAACAGCCTGTGAAGATCATTGTAACTGATGAGTTGATTGCACTTGAGCATTGCTGAAAGCATCAGTTTTCCAGTATATGCTTCTATGAGGAAAGAGTACATTTGTCTTTGCACTGGCGCTGAAATGCAGCCAGGAGATCAGATAAATGTCCTTGGATGTAGGTTCAGGTCATTCTTTTCAATTCGGGGTATACTTTGCTCTCTGCTGTGTTTGGAAGAGCTGTAAGCAGATGGGGTTCATTACTGCTCTGGGTGACTGGAATATTTGAAGGCACCAGCAAAGATCAGAATTGCTTTTGGTGGGCAGAGGGGAAGGAATGAGACAGCTTTAGGAGAAGGTGTGATCTTGAGTCAAAGGAGGTGGCAAAGGAACAGTGAAGCAGGAAGGCAGGAGCACACAGTCCTTTCCCATCTCTCTTCTGTGTTACAGGTTTAGAGCTGCTTTAGCAGATTATTAATTGTAAATGAGAGGTTAGTAGCCTTTCTCCTGGAGGAAAATACCTTTAATACCTTTATATTTGTTCCTGAATCAAATGAAAGAAGTCCAAGGCAGGGCTCAGTGATTCTGATCGTTCAGTGATTTCCTAATTCCTTTTCTTCAAGTGATAAGAAAAAACCTATTCGTGAAGTATTGTTTTATTGACTGCCACTGTGTTCTTCTGCATGAAATGCCAAGCACCTACTAAAACAATGTTCTTTTATGTGTTGCCAGATAACAGAGCAGGTTTGTTCAGTAATATGCGCATGCAAAAGGGCGAGGATTCTGTGATTATAAAGCTTTTTAATAGCTAAGAACATGTCTCAGAGCTTGTAAAGACTGAATAGTCCACAAACTTATTCCAGTTATGCAAAACTTGGATACGAATTATTGCAGCTCAGTTCAAAGCTCTGGAGGTACATGTTCCATTCCTTCCAGAGCGTGAAGTCTGTGTCCCTCTATTTTACTTACTTATGGAGATGGTGTTCATGAGTTGAGGCCTAAGACACCATCAGGTGAGATACTAAGTAGTAAAAGAAGCTGTCAACACTGTGGCAGAAGAGCAGAACAAAGAGAAGGTGGGTCTGTTGACCCCTGTTGCTATTTTTTGCCTCCCTCCTTACCCCCTGATTGATGTGCAGAGCATCTTTTCAGTGGGTACACCTTTGACACCTTGATAGTACTTTACACCTTCTTCTCTGTGAGGGTGCTGAGGCGCTGGTACAGGGTACCCAGAGAAGCTGTGGCTACCCCATCCCTTGCAATGTTCAAGGCCAGGTTGGACACAGGGGCTTGGAGCAAGCTGCTTTATGGAAGATGTCCCTGCCCGTGGCACTGGATGACGGGTATATCTACTTGTGATATACTGTTACTCTATTGTTTAGTGGCTTCCCAAACAATTGAATTTTGGCTGCCCGACCATAAGCTTCCAGCAGAAGTAGCAAGTACAGCTTTCAACTTGGATGAATCAATCACAGTAAACCATTTAGTTATGCCAGGTCTTCATTTTGTGGTCGAGGATTAAGTACAATCCATTTATCATCTGTTTATTTATGATGGAGGCTTTAAGCTGACCTTATAGGTCTTTTCTGTCTTCACGTTGTATGATCCTTGAGACAGAAACCTTGTTTTATATAATAGAGATGGACATAATGGAATCAAGAAGGTGTTGACAAAGCTCATTTAAGACATGGGAAATGAAATCTTCTTTCAGGTCAGCACTGTCAGCCTTCAATTCCCATCCTTTGTTTCATTTTTCCTGGGGCTCCTGAGCTATCTCTGCTTTCCATATTGCACAATTCTTCTTTTCCTTTCCACTGCATTAGTTTTAATTTCATGGACACCCAGTTTACTTGAAACCACTCTGTGATTTGATGGGTTTTAACCCCCGTAAAGCTGAGCTTTCAAGGTAGCTCTCTGTTGATTCAATGTTGGCTTCTACCTGTCCATGCAGTGATTGAGACCTTTGAGATTGAATCCTGTCAAGACCACTTGATTCCATGGGAAGAGACTGTGATGCTGAAGGGCCTTGAAGTGTTGATATGTGCTGTGGCTCACCCATAGTGACATCTTGAAGGCAAAAGTAACCTGTCTCTACTGTTCTCCTCTTCCTTGAGCACTGTCTGACAAACGGAAGAGTGCTTACTGAAGACAAACATGGTTGCTAGGAGCAAGGGAGATGAGCCAAGTCGATGTAGAGGTCCCTGCACATGATATTTGCAAGCAGTGCAAACATCAAGCCATAGTTCTTTTCAGTGTGATATTTTGGCCTTTTGTGCAAATTACTTGAGTGCATAAATACCAGTTTTCATCAGCTGGTGTTTGGAGCTCATTGGCTTTCAGGGGAAGTTTGTGTCAGCACAGTTTGGCTTTGTGGGTAACATTTATAGCACAGAAATCATCACTTTGTGTGGAGCTCTGAATCCTCTTGTATCTTTGGTTCTGTAGGGCAAAGCTTTTACATTGGCTGAGCAATCTCCAGGCACATCATCAGTGTTAGATAATAAATACACTAACAAATCAGTTCTCATCAGCTCCCACCTCTCAAATTGAGGTCAGAAACCAGAGCCATTTGTAGGAGAGGCAGCAAGGAAAGCTGAAATGCCTCATGTCCCCATGGGGGAGCGCAGCCTAAAGATCAGGCTTGGCATTTGATTTAGAGATTATATAGCCAGGCCCCAAGGAGACTCTGTCAAGCAGACAGGTCCCTCTCTTCTATGAGGAGCCTGCCATTCAAAACACTTCATGCTTCTACCAGCACGTGGCTTTTAAACCACCTCTGCAAGTAATTTGTCAGCAGCCTTCCAGAGGAGAGCAGTTCATCTGTGTACCACCAGCATCTAGGTGACAGCAAAGCCCATGACAGTTGTGTTCTGTGGTCTGTTGTGGGACGCAGGATGTGCCAGAGAGCCTCAAGCGGGGGACAAGGGTTCTTGTAGGGATCCCACAATGGTTTAAGAGTTTCTGTCCTTTCTCCTACAGGGATGCTGGAGAGGGACTCTTCATCAGGGACGGTAGCGATAGGACAAGGAGTGATGGGTTCAGATTGAAGCAGGGGAAGTTCAGGTTAGATATAAGAAGAAGCTCTTCCCTGTGAGGGTGCTGAGGCACTGGCACAGGGTGTGCAGGGAAGCTGTGGCTGCCCCATCCCTGGCAGTGTTGAAGGCCAGGTTGGATGGGGCTTGGAGCAAGCTGCTCCAGTGGAAGGTGTCCCTGCCTGTGACAGGGGATGGAACTGCATGAGCTTTAAGGTCCCTCCAACCCAAACCACTCTGAGATTCTGATTCTCCTCCCCATTTGATTTAAGGAGCTCTTCCCACAAACCCACTTCTGGGACCAGCAAATGAAGCACATGGAAAAGATGCTTCTTGGTACAGTCTACTCATGTAGAAATGTACGTCCCCAGCTTGAAATTCATCATCTTGACCTACCAGAGAACTTGAAAGAATGGGTGTGAATGTAGGCAGGGCCTTTTGTGAAATGTCCTGCAAACATTTGTTCCAGTACATTTGCTTCTCAATTTACAATGAAGAAGGATTCATTCAGCTGAACAGAGATTGCTTAATGGCCTCTCTGCAGTCAGAACCTTTATTAATGTAATGGTGTTAACTTGCATTTGAAGGGCATTCAGAGCTGCTCAGCATTTGAAGAAGTGGCATTTTAAATGAAGTTGGGGTTCTGTTCTTATGGCTCCTATTAAATTTCCCAGTGGATTTTCAGTCATTGACAACTCCCATGGAATAGCCAAATATCTGCTTCCTGCAACAGGGTCTTTAACATGTACAAAATACGGAGAAATAATGGTTAGAAGCATTGTTGGAGATGGATGCCAGACCCTGAGGTTTGGTTTTGTTGTTTGTGTCATCCTCAGGAGTGCAGAGTTGTAGTCAACTCTGTTGGAGCTGTGTAAGAAATGGGAGCATCTTGAGCTGCTGCTTTTCTTCCTCTTCTTCCACATTTCTCACCCTACTCAGACCCATATTTTACTGCTGCTAATCCATCATCCCAGTCGTGCATATGGAGGAAAAAGCCTCTAGACTCAGTATATAAGGGACTAATATAACCTGTAGCATCTTGAGCCTTCCTCCGTCTCTTGTCTCACATGGCATGGAATGACGTAGTTGCTATTAAAGATAAATAAGGGTTCAGAGGTGGTTATCAAGTGGTTTTAATTGTGCTAGAAAATCTTCAGGATTCCACCATTTTTATGGTCCTCTGATAAAGGGTTTAATTTTCATCACTAGTAGAATATTGTGTTAAATAAGTCTGGGAATTGCCCAAAGAATTGACTGCAATATGCAATTGGACACACAGAGTTTCGTATCCCAGGAAAAGTCCAGAGCACGCTCAGGAGGCAGGATAATGGGCCTGTGCTTCTGGATCTCAGTGGGAAGGCTTTGGGAGGAGCTTCTCATGGAGTTCTATAGGCATCATCAGAGTAAATGTGAGTAAATGATGGGAATCTGTTAAAAAGATCTGCTGCCACCTGTGCTTGTCCACTGTGAGGGCAGGCCCCAGGACCCTAGGTGACGTTACAGCAGAGCACATTATCCTCTGTGCTCAAACCACCACAGGGTTTGAAGCATCTGCCAGGAGGAGCTGAGCAATGGTCACTGTACCCAGGCTAAGGACAGACTGTGTAACACAACCATTCAGAGGGCTTACTTGTTCAAAGGAAGCCACATCTCTGCCGAGGAATCCAGGAGGAATTGCCTAAGCCTGAGGAATCGTGTAGTAATGAATTTGTAATCCAGAGTGCTGATAAAGGTGTAAATTCAGTCTCATGTACTTTCATGTCATGAGAAAGTGTTCATTGTGACTAGCTGTTTTAAGCATGCGATTGGAAGCTGCGTCTTGCCCATGTTACCCATCCTTTTGTTCCAGCACCCACTGGAATTAGACTAAACGCTGTCCCACAGCATTAGACTGAGGGATGGTTTGTTCACAATTTTTGTCTGCAGGTGCAGTAAACCAAGCCCCAACACTTGGGAAAGCCTCACTGGGCCTTGTCCAAAACCATGAGGTTGATTTAAAGAGCTATGGACTTTTTTCCTCCCTTTTTTCCCCCGTTTCTCTCTTGTTTTGGAGTTGCACAGCCTGGTTTTCACTTGTAAGGTCAGTGAAAACAAGTGGCAAACTCCTCACGTGATGGAGAAAGAGGCTGCGTCTTCTCACTTGTGGTATGCAAAGAAGGAGGAACGAAAGAGCCACTGCTCTGAGGTTTGCAGGCTCACAAAAATCACATTCTTTTGACCACATGCATGTCAAAGATGCGCATCTGAGCTGGCATCACACTTCTACCTTCTAGATCATGCTGTTGTCATGCAGGGCTCTTTTGAGGCTGGAACTGGATGATCTTGAGGTCCTTTCCAACCCAAACCATTCTATGAATCTATGGAAGCTGCTCTCCATTTAGACAAAGCATGCATGGATAACTAAGGACTTGAATGTGTGTTTCTCCTCATGTTGTTTGCCTGGGCAACAGAAGCAGTTGGGTTTGAATGGGCTGAAAATTACTGCTCTGCATTTGTCTGTGTTTCAAGACTTGCAGACTGCAGTGATGTAAACAGAATGATCCATTGGTTGGTTAGGGAGTGCAGCTTTCTCTCCACCACATTTACACTTTGTCCTGCTTGGATAATGAGAAATGAAGAGAAACGCAGAAGTCTGTAAGAGTTCTGGGTTTATAAAAGCATTTATATTGTCATATAAGCCACAAACCCACACACTAGCACTAGTAAGATTACCTAAACCTTGTCACCTGTACCAAGCCTCTCTGTCTTCCTTTCCAGAATGATGAAGTCCTCTGTACACGCAGAAGAAGATGACTTTGTGCCAGAGCTTCAGAGGAGCATCCATCCCAGAGAGAGGCCAGACTGGGAGGAGACTCTCAGCGCTATGGTGAGACACTGGGGGGGTGTTTTCTGTTTGTGTTATTTTCAGTTCTGAACACTCTTCCAGTTACACACTCATTTACATGCCCTGAGTTTCACATTTCTAAATACACAGTGCTTTCAAGACCAAAATACTTCCCTTCCTCTGGCAGTTTGTCAAGGAGAGAGAAGGAACGTGCATAATGCTTCTGCCCTCTTAATACGTGCCCCAAAGCAGGTCTAGTAAGTAATTCATGGTCCATAATGTCACAAGGATTTTGTCTGCAGTAACCCCTTTTTCAGCAAGGCTCATGAGCATGAAGCATGTACAGACATGCTCTTTAAAGCACGCAGCATTGTGGAAGAATTAGATTTTAGTAAAAGGCTGCTTTAGTCTACAGAAATAAAACCTCAGCCTGAAAGCTAATGTACCATCAGAGGAAGCAGCATTGCAGAGAACAACCACAAAGGTGCTGTTCTCGTGCTGACAGAAGGCACTGCAAATGGCAGTGGGCCTCAGTCAACTGTATAACCTTCATATCCTTGTTTTCTTTCTAAATGAGGGAGTAAAGTACCTGCAGTTCCACTTTCCCAACCCCATCTGGCAGTTGCTGACATTGGAAAGTCAAATGTTATGTATTACCTGACAAATAGGGCAACGTGATAAGGTGGTTTTGTGGGGTTACCTTACCTCAACAGAAGCTTGACCTGCTTTGGTGCAGTTCAGGAGTGTCTGGAGGTTGTAACTTGTCTGGTATTCTGAGTGCCTCCATAGCATCCTAAATTGGGAGGAAATTGCCTTCTGTGACAGAACTTGGATGCCTAATTTTGGATTAGCTGTTGGTTATACAGTGCTCAGAAAGTGCACAGGTAATAAACTCCCTATTTACATTGATTTTAAACAGGGGAACAAAGATAAGCACTCTGCTTTACTCTTTGCAAAGCGTCCTCACACCCCATATAATCCAGTGATCACATTTTGTCCCAAACTTTCTTTTCAAGGCAAAAAATCAACCCAAACTATAGGATTCACCAGTGGTTTTGGCTGTGGGTATTTTCTGTGCTGGTCACTCCACTCAGCCCCCTCAACACCCAACATTAATGCTCGCTTTCTGCAGCTGGCACTGTTTTTTCTCCTCTGCAGCTATATTCTCCTCCTCCTTGGCCAGCAGCTCCTGCTGGTGCTGGGTGTCTAAGAGCACTGTCTGTTCTCATCAGTGTTCCCCAGCCTCAGCGCATGGTGCTTCTTATCCCCCTGGAGCCAGGCTGGTGTCAGTCACTGTGTGACACCACTCCGTGCTGGCTGTAACCTCATGGTGTGTCTCAGGACTGGGAGGCCTTAATTCAGTGTCTCCCCCTGTAACACAAGGTAGCTGGCATACCTCATTTGTTACTGCTTTGTTCCACTGTTGATTTACAGGGAAGGAAAGGTTCACCTCTTCTGCCTTGGTACTTCTTATGTTCTCATCCAGGCTGTTGTGCTCATGGCTCAGGCTGTTCTTTATTCCTAAGTGTTGATCTTTAGGGGAAAAAAGATGCGTTGGTTTTAACTAATGATGCAAGAAAACATCCTTGGAGAATGAAGATTCTATCACTTCCTGCAGAGTTCACTTCTTGTTCAGATGTTTGGGGTATAAATTGCATGTTACAAATAGACACAGTCTTCACATTATTATGTTGTTAGAAGAGCTGGGGAAACGAGTGTATCGTACAACAGGTTTGTGTTTGAAGCCACTGGAAACTGCTCTTTGTATAAACCAAAAGGGGAGTCCAGGTTGACTTCGTGTTGTTCAGTGTTCAGCTCCTGCATGTATGTGTAAAGTTGCTCTCACTCCACTATCACATCACTTCTTAATCAGCTCTATGCCAGCAATATAAAGGTTGAACAGTCCAGGTAGCTGTAAAAAAGAAATGTAGAGGACAAGAAACAAGGAAATTCCCGTTTCAGATCTGCTGCACAGGGGTTTGGTATGATGAAGTACAGGGCTCGGGGCACCGACCTTGTCTATCTAATGCCTTGGATTTGCGCTTACAGCGTTGGTTTGAGCTCCTGCTCCTCTGAATGCATTGTAGATGGGTAGGAAAACCTCATGTTTACTGTGCTGAGAGAATCACATTTCCTTTCTCAATCCATGCCTTATGTCCTGTCAGAGGGTAGGATCTACTTAATGTCAGTATTTACAGGCCAGTGGCAGGCAGCTGGAAACCCAACTAGGGACAGGGCTCTGTTATTGAGCCTAATTCCACCTTCTGGGCAAACAGAAGGGAGTAGGAGCACTATGGAGAGCTCAGGATGCTCAACAGACCCATGATGCTTATTGATTTGTCCCTTGAACTGTGTCTTCATACATGGCATGGGTGCCCAGAGAAGTAGTAACTGCTCCATCCCTGGCAGTGTTCAAGGCCAGGTTGGATGGGGCTTGGAGCAAGCTGCTCTGGTGGAAGGTGTCCCTGCCCATGGCAGAGGGTTGGAAGTGGATGATCTTAAGGTCCTTTTCAACCCAAACCATGCTGTGATTCTGTGTTTTTGTACTTTGGGAAAGAGCCATTCATGCAGTCACAGTTAGATGAACTCTGGTCATCCCTGCTCTCCCGCCTCCCTTTTATCTGCAATCCATTTTGAAGTGCTTATTATTAATGTATAAAAGTGCTTTGTTTCTAAAGCTTTTTCTTAACTAGAAATAAACTAAAGGTCTTTGAAATGGATGGAGGTTGAATGTCCTCCTCTACTGTAAATGTAAAGTAAGGCAGAAACTATTTCTAATGCTTCTGGCCTTGCCAGTTTATTCTGGGCACCTGAGTAGCTTCAGTCCTTCAGTATCACCGTGCTACTGCTTTTGTCATGGAATCATGGAATAGTTTGGGTTGGAAGGGACCTCAAAGCTCATCCAGTTCCAACCCTCTGCCATGGGCAGGGACACCTCACACTAGAGCAGCTTGCTCCAAGCAGTTAAGTGGATTTTGGGAGCCAGAACCACACAATACTACGTGGATAGATGTCACAGCAGCTGTATAAGAAGCCAGCTACCTGCATAGTCCTCAAGGAGTCCTGTGTTTTACATTCCCCTCCCAACTCCTGTTGTGTATGTATAGGTTTTGGGGGTATTAGAAGCTCTGGTTCCTCTGTGCCTCCGGGTCACCTTCACACAGGTCTTTTTCTCTTTCTGCTCCAGAAAATGCAGTTGATATTGACTTTCTTTGTTGGAGACTTGTGAGTTCCAGCAGAGAAAAGCCATATTTGAGGCAAGTGGTATTGCAGGATGTGGATTTTCCCTAAATTGATGCTTGTACTTAATACTACATTTACCTTCCGTTACTGACCATCTGATTTACTGTCAGCACCTCTGTATGAGCACAGTAAACTTCCCACCCTTCTGAACACTTGCTTTTGGGATCTAGATTGAGGATATTGAGGTGACTGGTTTTCAGCCAGGCTGCCAGCAGAGGTGTGCTGAGGAGTCTCTACATTACTGATAGGGAACCATGATGAATCCTTGAATTTGGCCAATGCAGAATGGAACAATAAGGCAGGCAAGTGGCTCTTGGTGCACATCATCCGTTTTGGCTTATGCTGGAGGAGTTATCTGTGGGAAAATATAGATCTCCCAAGTGTTTTGGAAGGGCATAGGGGTTATTATGCTGTCCTAGGAAGGCCCTGGAGTAATCTTTGTTCCTGTATCAGGTCAGATGACTTCTAAGATCAGTAGTTGATATTAGATAAGGGAAGGTACCATGTCTCCAGAAGGTAATAAAGGCGTTTTAATGAGACCTCAATATATCACTGTTAAATCTGGGACATGAGTGAGGAGAAAACTATTTTTAAATGCAGTTTTTATAAACGTGTGGAAATGAGTGAATTGCAAAGGTTTAAAGAGAGATTTCACTCTCCTTAGTGCAGGGTTTGTTTCCTGTTCTTCCTATGGCACTTAGCCCCGTGCTACCCAGGGCAGTGATGGAAGAGACCTCCAGTTCAGACAATTCAGTGGACATGGATTTTAGATCACTTCTTCACTGAGATGCTCCAGCAGTTGGTTCTGGCCCTAAATCTCTGCATTTCCTAAATGTCATAGGAAACGTTCCCTTAAAACTGTTCCCTGCAGTTCTGCTCTGGCATTGCACCAGTAACCTATATTCCATCGTCAAGTCCCATAACTTGTGTTCCTTGTTCTTGCTTCAGAAATGAAATGGGTTTTCCCCTTGTTAGGCTTTTGGCAAGGTGTTCTGTTGTCCTGCATGGTTCTTTCTCTCCCTCTTTGGTCAGAGAGTTGTTTTATTTCCCAGGCTAACTCCCAGCATGAAGCTTGTCCCTGAGAATCTCAGAAAACTGGGACAATCACTGAATTGGAAGCACATTGACTTTCCTTTGGGCTCTCTAATTGAGTTCAATTAAACCAGAAAGGATCCCATCTTTTTTGGCAGTAAATATTAATTTATAGCAATCATTTCATTTTCAGTAGCGATGCTGTAGAAGGGATTGTTTCTGGTGGCATTTACTCACTTTACACTGTGCAGTTAGAGTCTGGGAAGGCTGGATCAGTAACATTGTTCACCATGATCATGACTGTGCCCCCTTCTGCGTATATATCCATCTCAGAGTGAATCTGATGCACATCAGTAAATTCAGGTCTTGCTCAGTGAAGTGTTTTGGGGCATGGTTTTACATGTCTCCTCTAGGAATTCTTTTATGGTCATAGGGGATAACGGCAGTTACAAAGATGAAGATGGCATTGAAGTGTAATGGCTCGTGTTTGGAATGCTCCCAGCCAAATTCCATAAGTGTAGGTAGATGTCATCATGTATTAATGAATACAAAGCACTTAAGGCTGGGTTTACTAAGGCATTAGGAAGCCTGAGCACCTCACTTTGTCACACAGTGAGTAAACCCCTGGGCTCGACAGCGTACGTACTATAGGTAGCAGCTTTTGTGAACGAGCAGTCTGCATTTCTTGGGGTGCAGATGGCAGAATTGTTGGTTCAATGTCAGTTTCATATCCCAGTATCTATTACCGTTATCTGCCTGTTGGTGCCAGTATGGTGATGCTGTTATGATTAGTCACTGCTGGAAGCTCAGAATGGCACCGTGAGATAAGCTCTGAGGACAGGAGCACGTTGCCATGCCCCTCCACTTCCTTTCCTCCTACCTTATTCTAGAGATGATCTCTTTTTAGTAAGATAATAATAAGAGAAATGCCACATTTGTGTGCAGTGTACTTTGTTGGGAGATAAAACTCATCATTTGTTTATCGGTCCATCACTTTTCCCTGCTCCCAGCTGCTTGACAAGAAGATGGAGCATCCAGGAAAGGAAAGGAATCTCTTCTAAAAGTGCTTGCTTTTACTGGGGGGTTTTGGTTTGGTTTGGAATCATTGATTCTTAGTTACCATAATGCAAGAAAGGATAGAACTGTTCTTGAAGGGTTGTCAATAGCTTCTTCCTCCGTCCCCTTCTGGTCCCCAAGTTAACTGCAAGAGACAAGCCAGAAATGTCATATATTGCCTTGCTTAAGGTTGTAGGCATGAATTTTTTGGTCCTAATTCAGCCTTCTTAATTATAAGGTGATGAATTACTCCCTGAAAGCACTGATGATTCTTTAGCCTGATTTCTTTAAATCCAAGTGTTGTGTTCGTTGGATGTGCTATTTGCTGGGCCTTGTCCCTCACATTTATTCTGTAGGCTCTACAAAAGCCATGGGCAGGGCACCTTCCATTAGACCAGGTTGCTCCAAGCCCCATCCAATGGGGAATTCCACTTGCCCGAGTTGTTTCCATGTGAGCTGGAGATGGTTTTACCAGGAGATGAATAGTTAAGCATTTGTTCTTTGTACATTCCAATCTGATCCTTTAAACTATGGTAAATGGATGCCCTGGTCAAACTCCTTTAGAATGCTGAGCCTCAGGAATGAGAGGTTTCTCTTCATTTGCCAGCTCATGGCAATGCTTAGAAATAGTTTTCTTCTTATTTCCCCCATACACATACTCCTTTTTGGAGGGGAAGAACTGGGAATAGAAAAAGTACATCCTGTGTGGTCTTTGGAAAGAGTAGAACTCCCTGTTAACCGTGCCATGCAGTGAGTACTGCCTACAACAATCCAGCATTGACAGGGAATGTGGAAAATGGCATTAAATGTCCTAAGCTCAGAAAACGATACACATGAAAGTGTCTTCTTTATTGAATGCAGATTTCTCAGACACAGGAGTAAGGATGCTCACTGCCAGTATTCAGAGTTTCCCTACTGGAAGCACTTGCCAGTTTTTCACTGGCTTTCCTCTATCCCATGTCTCATTTACTGTGAGGTTTTAAAGGCATCTCTGACTGGGTGACTGCTTCCCTGCATTGCACAGTCCCCGAGCTGAGGGCTAAATGAAGAACTCAGTGCTGCCTGTAATGAATGACTCCAGCCGTTGTGGCCTGGAGCTATCCTTCCACATGGTCCTACTGCTCTCCTGTGACATATAAGAAAGGACTCATCTCTTAACTTTGCAACAGGGATCAAGCCATTTGCATTATGGAAGGAGCTAAGTGATGGCTTCAAACTGACAAAGCACTTTTGTAAAAGGCCTCACTATTTCTCGTTGTGCATTCTGGTGGATCTCGAAGCTGTTTATTTGCTGTAATCACAGTATGTTGTGCCCTCAAAGGCAGCATTTCTCTGATGCCTTGCTGCAGCTCTTGCAAACATAGGCGGGTATCCAGGCCCTTTGGGCATGAGAAGTGAAGCTCGTCCTTGGTGTGCTGCTTTGGTACTGCTCTGGGTGGTTATTCAGTGTGTCAGTGCTGCACTCTGCTGACCACGCTGTGAACAGCACAGATCTTCCTTAAGATGCTCCATTAGGAAATGCACTTGGAAGGGGGGTGGTTATTTTTCCTATTGACCTCTTCGATAAAGCTTCTGTGTATCATGAGCAGATAGCTCTGTTTCTGCTGAGACTGATGGACCCAGAGACATTCAAGGCCAGACTGGATGTGGTTCTGAGCAACCTGATGTAGTTGAAGATATCCTTGCTCATGGCAGGGAGATTGCACTAGATGAGTTTTGAAGGTTCCTCCCAACCCAAACCATTCTGTGGTTCCATAAACCAGATGCAATCGCTTCCTCATCTTAAATGTGTCCAAATACCTTAAGGAGCTCTGAAAAATGTAGCCGAAATGTGTTAAAGTGACACAAACAGCCTGGATGAAAATACTTTGGGAGATTCATTTGCACCACTAAATGAATCAATGGGAAGTGCTAATATGGAGAACTTGGCAAACATTTGCAGCTGTGTTATCTCGCCTCTGTATCTCAGATGTTTTTGGGTGACAGTTGTGTCTTCTTCAATGACCAAACTTGTCTGCTGTTCACAGAAGTGACCCATTTGCAGGCTCATGTGCCTGCTATGTGCTAATCTTTTTCATAGAATCAGTGCCAAGGCCACCACTCACCCATGGCACTGAGGACCTAATCTGCACTGTGTGTGAACACTTGAAGGGACAGTGACTCCAGCACTGCCCTGGGAAGCCTTTTCCACTGTATGTGAGTGGCTGTGGAGGATGAAGCTGAGCTGAGCCATCGTCCTCCTTTTCCTGTGCTTCAGGCTAACTCTTGAGCAGTAAGGGTCAAAGCAGGACGGTGCTGATGAAGCCATCATCTCTGAGCCATGATGAGGGGACGGTTCCTTCTTGATGTTGCCAAGCTTTGCAGAGACGTTGATGCCAAGGCAGCTTTGTGTAGCTGGTTGGTACCCAAGGTTTGGAATAGCTGTTGATATCCTTGTGCATAAACACCCACTTCAGATAGGCAGCTGTGGAGTTCAGTCCATCCTCTTGCTCAGGTTAAGTAGACTATTGCCACAAAGTCATGTCTTATTGAACCAGCATTTCCCCAGGGAAGAAGTAAGGTTCTAACAAAGCTTTGGGCTTTCTGATGGTGGGTGGTTTTTTTTCCCTCTTTTTTTGTTTCTTATCTCCCCTTCAGGAAAATGGAGGAGAGATGAAGATGATGTAAAGGAAAGACTGTCATGGAAACCAACCAGCTCAGCCATTTCCAGACATAAGGCCGTGTGCTGAAAGGATGCAGAGCAATCTGGTCCCTCCAAGCTGGTTTCAGTGAGAGATTGGTGGTAGGAAGGGGCATAAAGACCAAGACCAGGTCAAATGGGGCTTGGAGCAAGCTGCTGTTGTGGAAGGTGTCCCTGCTTGTGGCAGGGGTTGGAACTGAATGAGCTTTCAGATCCCTTCCAACCCAAAGCAATCTGGGATTCTATGAAAGTCAGCTGAGTTCTGGATCAAGTCCTAATGTGTTGACCAAGTCTCAGGACAGAGCAGCTTGGCTCAGCGATGACATTAAGCTGTGAAAACTGGACTAACTCATTTACCTAAACAGATTTGCTCTGCAATTCCTGGCTTTCCACAGACCAGTGCTGCATGGGAAGCAGGGAAGTGAGGAGCGATTGCTGAGGCTGGCAAGCTGATTTGCAGATGTGAATAACCCGACTGTTTCAAAGTGATTTAAAACATGAAACCGCTGTGACACAGAGCACAAAAGATGACAGATCTCATTTGGAGAGGTTTGTATTTTGAGAGGAGGGAACAGTTTACATGCCAGGTTTTGGATCAGAACAGGTACAGACTGGTAGGGAACAAAGTGCTTTTATCTAGCTTCATATCTTTGGCTTAAATAGAAAGTAGTTGCAGTTTCCTTTGGAGTAATATGGTTTCCAAATGGCAATAAGTTTCTGTTTTGCTTACCTGTCTATCCACTCTGTTTTGGGGATTAGTACCTCATACTAAAGGTTTTAGCTTGCACAAGGTCACCATTGTGCCCCGTTGCCCTCAGCTGTGAGACTTGGGAGAGATTGTCATGCTGCAGGAATCAGAGAGCTCAGATCTACTTGGAAAAGCAACTGAAGGGAATTACTGTGTTGCATCTCATTGTAGTCCATTGAAATGGATACCTGATGGTAATGGGAGACAGCTCGCTCCTTCCAGCAGGGTTTGGACATAACTGAACTGGAGAGAAGAGGATAATACAACTTTTTCAAAGAGAGATGCTGGCATTTCACTCTGCTGGAGGTGTGAGTTTTGCCTACGCTGCTTTGAGTCAGATCCAGGAGAGTCTCAACCCACTGCTGCAAACTGGCTTGAAGCCCACATTTCTCTGTCAGATTTGTTTATCCATTTTTATACCCCACCAGCTTCTACTGCTGATGGAGGAGAAAAACTCTTCTTCTTCCTACAGAAATTCTGTTCCTTAGAAAGTTAAGGCAAACGCATCCAGCTTTGCCTGCAAGCGGCTTGCAGGGATGGCGTGTTTATTACTGTCATTAGTTATTTGCTTATGTAAAAGACCTGTCAGGTTTATTACATTGGTGATGCTCTTAACATTACAATTCACAAGGAGGCTCTCAAGTGTCCTGTTCCTTATCAGAGCAATCGTGTGCTTAGTCAGTCAGCCCAGAGAGTTTTCTTTAGAGGTATAACTACTCCTTTAAGGATGT
The DNA here is from genome assembly GCA_032466535.1 of Forpus xanthops. NCBI lineage: Eukaryota > Metazoa > Chordata > Aves > Psittaciformes > Psittacidae > Forpus > Forpus xanthops. The sequence continues at coordinate 45,356 of JASSUY010032072.1, forward strand.
ATTTCCTGCAGTGCATAGTCTGTACAATGGTGGGACAGTGAATGGCACAGCTTGGGAGAGTGAGTGTCCTGGCTTCAGATTTCTTTAGGAATGTTGAAAAGGGGGAGCAGTAGTGCTGGAAGGAGCAGGAATTTGTCCTGGTGCAGAGAAGATGCTCTTCTCACGCCCTGTGTAAGCTGCAGTGATGGTTGAATGAATGCAGCCAGGATCATCCCACATTCCCTGTGTCAAGGGAGGAATGGATCCTGCCACAACACGGTTTCTTTCATCCTCATCTGTTGCTGAAGTATGGGAACTGGACCCAAGGTTTATCTCTGATGACTGTAAAAGCATCCTCAGGTAGAGAACACAGCTGGAGCTGTGCACCCTGTGCATGCCTGGAGCTGAGAGACATGAATCCCTTCCCGTAGCTGTTAATTAATGAATCTAGATAATGTTCAATTAATGGATCTAGACAGTATTCAATTAATGAATATAGACACAGGGAATGATTTTGAGTCGTTTGCTGCAGCTTTTTCTGATGTGATGAAGCATGTGGAAGTGTGACCTGTGTCAAGCTGAGAGCAAAGCTTCAGGGGTAGGGATAAGAAAAATTCCCTCATTGTTCATCCGGTTTGTGGGCTGCTGGCTGGAACTGTAGTTGTCTGACTCTGAAGTTTTGGGGTGAGAACTTAGTTGTTTCCATATTTGACATGTATTCTGTTACACGTAACAGCTTTTGGACTGAGCATCTCTGTTCAGAGGTCTTTGGTGGACCAGGTTAGAAGCTTTGGTGCTGATGTGGATCAGGGAGGTCATGTCTACTCCTAAGGGATCTGATGTAATACTTTTTCATTGCAGGCTGGGAGGAGAAGAAATACTGAGGTGCCTTTCTTCCACATAATTACTTGGGTAAAGCAGAAAACAGCTCCTTCAACCAGTGTCCCCCATGTCACTAATGGCTGTCTCAGGCCAACATCAGGGACCATGGTTTTCTCCTCCCATTTGATCACTGCACTCTTCCTAAGGGCCTCACCTAAAGCCCTTGATTGCTCAGGGCCTGGTACAGCACAGCAGTAACACTAGGGTTTCAGAGCTCCTGGGATGGTGAATGCAGCTGGAGGAGGGAGAGGATGGGAAAACATCACAGAACAATTGGGAAGAGGGAGTTTGCAGTTCTGTCCTCCTGCAAGTCAACCAATTTCAGTGATTAAGGAACTTTAATATGCACTTACACCAGTAGCTTCAAACACCTCCTTTAAATGTTCACCTCCCACATCTAAGCAGCTCTGTCATTAACTTGATTTCCCAGTGTGTGAGCTCTCCAGCTTCTTCTGTTGCCTCTGCCTGAATCCAAGTGTTCGGAAACGCAGGTCTGAGGATGGAGTTTAGGGATGGATGTCTGACTCCTTCCTCTGAAAACCTCTTTAGACACCAGCAGTAGCAGTGAATGAAATCCTGGTGGTTATTACTAAGTGTTGGGAAGGTTCTGGAGCAGGGCTCAGGAAGAGATGATCCCCTCCTACATCATAATCCTGAGGTTCCCTTTTCCTCATTCAAAGGGCAGAAGTACAACTTGTAGCAGATACATTTGAGCTGTGTTTGTAGATACATGGGAAAACGTGGGCTTAGCAGGCAGCAGGCCATAGCATGCAATCAGATTTGAAATTCCTTGTTTCTCCCTCCTGTTTTGCAGGCCAGAGGTGCGGATATTCCCGACATTCCAGGGGAGCTGGCGCTCCGGACCTGTGGCAGCACAGCTAGTATGAAAGTGAAGAATGTGAAAAAGTAAGAGCAGTGTCCTTTGATTTTTCTATCTTTGCTTGGCTTCTCTTTCTTATATCCCAACGAGGGCATTCGTGAACAATTAGGGTAGCATCTTCATGAGAGCCACCAAGATCCACGTGAAACCAAGTAAATCAGAGCTGATGGAATCTGAAAGAGGAGATGTCAGAGGCTTTGGTGGCTCTCTCCGCTGTTTGTGGCCATAGAAGCAAAGCTTCTTAAGAGTTTTGAACTTAACATTTTCTTCCCAGAGCTAATTAATAGTAATAGATTAAAAGGTGCACATTAAAAGAACCTAAAGAGGGTCCCAGGCAATGTCTCAATGAGAGAATCTTCCCTCTCTTCCCATGCTCCGGAAAGCTAAAGCAGGACAAATGGTTGGCCTAGATCTATTTTTTCTCTTTTCCTTTCTTTGCCTTCTTCCCAGTGCATCTTCATCTGAATGGGTTTTGCACAGTTTTAGGAGTATTTTTTCTTCTCTGATCTCCCAGATTTATTTTTCCACGGTCTCACACTGTCCTTCTGTCTCAGTCTCCCCCAGAGAATATAAAGCAATTGATTCTGCTTGCAGCTAAGGTTTCAAACCTCTAACCTGCAAAGGGGATCAGCAGCAATCAATATGTCTTTGCTATGAATGCTGACTGGAGGACCACAACTCCCCAGCATCGATTGCTCTGTGCCTTCAGCTCACCTCTCTGATGCTGTAAGGGAAATGGCTCTTTGTTCTAGTGCTGAGCAGCCAGCTGCTGCATCTCACTTCCCACTTATATTCCCGTGGGAAGAGAGAGCTAGATAATGACAATCTCATTGGCTCACCACCAGCAATATCTATAGGAGTCTATAATAGCTTCAGCAGAAGCAAGAGCATGTTGCAGAGCCAGAGGATCTCCCCGTCAGCCCTCACTGTAAATGGAGACACTTGGAAGTAATTATGGCTCACTTTGGAATTTGAAAAAGGCAAAGGATAAATAGCGTTTGTTCTGCACCCTCAGATACATCAACCCGGGACTGATGGGCTGTGATGCCTTTCACAGGTAAAGCTCTACTTTCCTATGTGTCTCGTGTAAGGCTGTATATTTGCACTGCACAAAAGCTTTTGTAACGCTAGAGCAGCTTGTCCCTGTGCCTGTCCTTCAAGATGTGGGCTTTGGTGTGGATGAGCTGCCACACAGTGCTTTAAGGTTGCTGTGGTGAAAGCTACTTTTGCGCTTTAGTTTTCCTTTCTCACTTGATTCCTTTCTCCACTCTTTCGGTGCATCACATCAACAGATCCCTCTGTTCCCTTGGCTTTTGGATGAGAAAGTGGGAAGTGTTATTTTCTATTAGTAACTGCATTTTGGAATGGTACTTGATGCTTGATTCGCTGGTTTGCATCTGTCTGATGGGGTGCTTTTGATGTGCTTCAGGTTATCCTTTACAAAGGGTCACTTCCCGAAGATGGCTGAATGTGCACATTTCCATTATGAAAACGTGGATTTCGGCAATATCCAGGTGAGTTTCCGGCTTCTTATATATACACAGAACATCCCTGGGTTTGGCTGCCAGCTACAGAGAGATCACAACCCTTGCATGGCATCAGGATTTGAAGCATTTTAAAGACAGAGTGTGGTTGTGTGTGCTGGAGGGGGCAGAATTTGTGCTCTGTTTCCACCACTCCTGCCTCTGAAAAATCATGTACACTTCACTATTTAGGTACCTAAAGCAAAGCATGTGCTTAAATAAGGTGAATGAGACTCTGAGTACTGATTCTTGTCCCTGTCTTTTTCTAAGCAAGATTTCTGTAACGACCATTTGAGCTGCATAAAAATATCCTAAGAGCAGAGCTTTGCTCCTGAAATACAGGAGGTGTAGGATGTTACAGTATTTCCTTAGTAGAAGAGCAGTGTTAAGGGTAAAATAAATGTGAGCTATTAATACAACAGCAGCATTAGTCTACAGGTTTGAAAATAGGTTCATCTAGGGCTCGTACGTGTGAATTCATTGGTGGCTCCTTGGTGTTAAGAAGAGAGCCAGAGAATAGCAGTAGGCTGAAGTGACTTGTAAGTGACAGCTTGGCACCTAATAGTGAGTTGCCAAGTTGCATCTGAGGGGTAGTGGGTGGAAACTCCTTTCAAAGCCTCTTCAGTGTTCAAAATGTGCAGAGTTGCAGTGCAGCATTAGCAGGTATTGTGTAATGCTGCCTGTTCAGAGCCTGGCTGGATTTCAGCTTGTTTTGTAACTGTTGATGTCACTTCGAAGAGGGGCTCATGGCGCAATCGGTATTAATATCCTGGCTCCTCACCTCATGAGCTCATTCTAAATTAGCAGTCTGAGATGTGTGAAAAAGGATTTGTTCTCTTCTTACCCTAGCACCATGCTAACAAAACTGGGTGCTTTGGGGGATGCTTTTCCTGTGCAGAAATGTGCTGCTCTCCTGCTTTCTGTGTGCTTTAACCCTATCTGTTTCTGGCCAGTAAGACACATGTTGCATAGGCAGGAAATGGTTGGTTTACCATGCACAGGTAGTTGATGTCAAAGCTGCAGTTATAGGAGAGCCTTTGGAGATTGCATCAGTGCCTGAAATTCAGTGCTGTTTTTGCTGAAATACCTTAGATTTCTAACTACACCGAGTTTTTAAGGCTACGTCATTGATTTTTAATCTTGCAATGAAAAGCTGCTGTCTGCATAACAGATTTCTGTTAGTCTAACATGGGATCAATGTGTAAGAATCCTATTAGCAGGAGAACTGTGGTTGAGCTTCCCTGTCTCCCAAACAATGTGCCTTGATGATCATAAAGGTCTTTTCCAGCCTAGTCTATTCTATGTGAAGCCATGGCTGGATTGGGATCACTCAGCATCATTAGGTCAGTGGTGGTGCTTTCCTTCTCTCTAAGCTCTGCTGCCTTCATACAGGGCTTAGCAAAAACCTCTCAGTGATGCCTTTCCCTCTTTGGAACATCAAAATTCAATTCATTAATACCCAAAGCACCAAGCTTTGGAGTTGGATGTCCTCAACATCTCTACCAGCTCTTACATTAAGGCAGAAAGGCTGACGATGCATTTAAGCTCAGGAGTGCCTAAGTCATCCTAATGTAAAAAAAGTTCACAATCAGTTTCTGAATTATTAAATGAAGCACATTTTGTGTCTCAGAGTAGATTGCTCCCCCAGCATGGTGCAAATGTGATTGTCTTTTACTTAGTGCTGTGTGCCATTCATGTTAATGGGAGAAATAGAGTTTGGGTATTCTGTAATGTCTGTACTTTCTGCCAGCAATACTTTGTTCTACCCTTGAGAGAATTAAGACTTCATCTTTAAGTGAGTAGGTTTTAGTAATAGAATATGGAGAGCGGATTGGGTCCCTGCTTCCCCAGTAATACTCCTTGCTCTCTGAAAAGCATATTGCCAAAGGTACAGTGCTGTCAGGCATTTCAGCACTGTTCCATCTGTCACGGATTCAACCCCTTCAGACAACAGGCTTCTTGTCTCTCTGTGTGGCTGCCTTCTAAAAATAACCCTATCAGAACAGGATTGGATTATGGAGCGTGGAAGATCCTTTCCCTCTCCTTATCTGTTAAACTTCAGCATTGCAAGCGGTAGGAGCCATGTTATCAGCTGTAAAGGAAGTATTTGGTCCAGAATCACTTCCGCCTGCGGAGGCATCAGCTGCCAGGAATGCTGCCAGGAATTCCTGTTGCCAGCTCAGCAGTATTGTTCACTGCTGAATGCCTTTGGCAAGCTGCAGCTTTCCAGCCAAGATGATGCTTTGCCTTGCAATGGGGACTGTGGTTCCTGCCTGTCACCGCGTTTTCCTGTTGCATCTTCAGAGTGAAGAGCAGCTCAGTTCTTCTCGTGCCTTCTGCCAACAAAACCTGTTGAGAAGAGATTTTTCAGAGTCATCTTCTATTGGTTCACCTTTTTATCGAATGCCATTGCAGGGAAGAGGATGCAGAGGGGAAACGTGCTTGGGAAGGTGTCTCTGTTAGTTATACAGTCATTTTCCTGAGGTGGATTGCAAAGGAAACACGGGTGGTAAAGCCTGGCCAGATGCTGTCCTCTGGAATGATCGGGGGTAAGTTTAAGATGTTTCTGCCCCAGCTAAAAGCGGTTCTCTGCAGAGATGAGCCAGAAAGAGCAGAAATAGAGGAGTGCTGCTGGTCTGTGTGAAGTTGGACAGCTTCGCTCGAGCCCCTTGCCACAGCCATTTCAAAGCAAGGCTGCTTGCCCTGCTTGCCACCTTCAGTGTGGGAGGCTTTCTCCATTCTGTAGCTCTTCTGTGGGCACAGTGGCTCTCAGTGTCTTGGCAGCCATGAGCAGCTCCAGGTTGGAATGCCTTCATATATTCTACTCCTTTGCAAAGTGTTCTGTGAGAAAACATCATAAACCACAGAGTGGTTTCAGTCAGAAGAGAACTTAAAGCTCATCCAGTTCTACCTTCCACTAGACCAAACTTTGATGTATTCTGCTACGTTCTGTTCCCCTTCCTTAGATGAATACCTTCCCCCTCGTTCCCTGTCTGTTCTATATGGTTTCTTTACTATTGCCTTCTACAGTGGCAGGGGGAGATGTTGCAAGGGCTGCTTTAAGGACATGGCTGTATAAACCCAACTATGTTCATAGTGTAGGTGGAAACCACTTCTATTAAATCAATAATTCCAGCCACAACTCCCTGAAAACTGGCACAGTCTCCTGCCAAGATTAAGAGTCTCTAGGCCAAGCTTCCTGATGCCAAAATAGTCAGGAAGATATTCAAGTAAGTTCAGCTCAGTTTGTGGATTCCTCTGTTTCCTGATCTTGCATCCAACTGTGCCACAAGCTCCTCAGAAGAATTCCTCCCTGGAACGAGATCAGACCTGTGACATCCCAGCTTGCTTGCTTTTCTTCCAGGGAAGTGGGCAAGGAATCCAGCATGGGTGTTCCAGTGTGTGGGACCTTCAAGTGGATGGAGGATCTCTCATGGAGCTTTACAGTTTTCTGTCACACATTTACTACTTGTTTACACTCGTTGCTTGCTGTACAGAGTGCTGGCAGCCTTCAAGTGATCCAGCTTTAATGGGGCTGTGTTGAAGGCCAGGTTGGATGGGGCTTGGAGCAAGCTGCTCTAGTGGAAGGTGGCCCTGTCTATGGCAGTGACTGGAACTGGATGAGCTTTAAGGTCCCTTCCAACCCAAACCAGTCTGGGATTCGATGACTGACAGTTACTGGAATCAGTAACTGCTCCGTGTTAATCTTGTATTATAAAGTAAAAGGTAGTTTGCTGACATTGCTCAGCTGGAGGGTTATTGTTTGGTTGTCAGAGGAAGGTAAAGATCTCATTAGCTCTCTGATTGCAGGTGTGTTCATCATCTAGGGGTATAAATGGAAGGGCAGGCTATAACCACCAAATCATTGTTAAGAGCAAATGGGATTCTACTTGTTATTCTGTTGAACAGGTATTTCTGCTTTCTGTCTTCTGAAAACACAGCAGACTTGTTTGTGGATCTTGAGGGCACAATGGCTGTTTGATGGCATGAATAGATCTTCAAAGTGAGTGCAATAAACCCAGCTTTAACTTTGGCATTGGCCTACTGTTAGCCACCATCATCTATCATCTCTAGCAACATGTGGCAGAAATGTGCAAAAGTTGCTGTAATTAGTGACTTGTGGTGGGAATTTGCCTTCCCTGAGGATTAATGGCCTGGAAAAAGCAGGAAGATGTATTGCATGTGTAATTAAAATGCATTAAGACGAATCCATAGGCTCCAGAAAAATAACCCCTCCCTCACTGGTGTTTCATAGTCTGAAAAGGGATGAAAACCCCTATGGTTCTGGGTATAGTAAACCACGTTGTTAACACGAATGGTGTTAAAATGTGTAGAATACTGTACTCAGAGACCTGCCAGCACGCCAGGCTGGTGGGATTTTAATGACCAGCAAACTTCATGTTGCTATGATCCTGAGATTTACCATAGCAGGGCTGTGCTTTCAGTCTGCAGGGGAGATCTGTCATGCCAGTGGATGTATTGGCTGTTAAAGCAAACAGCACGGGAGGCATTTCCATTCTGTAGTTACAGTACCTGCTTGCAAAAAGGGCAGTTTCTTTACTTTGTGCTTCCGTACCGGAAATGTGAGGTTTGATGACAGAGATGGCAGCTCAGGGGTAGCAGGTTAGGCTGCAGGGTTTTAAGGTGTTCATTCATGATCTTGGCTTTCCTGTGGTGTGTGGGTACCTTTGTTCATCATTCATTTCCTGGTGAGGAAGCAGGGATAGGATAGAACCCATAGATGTGATCATGCAAAATGTGGGTTCCTGACTGGCTTGGCTTTGGGAGATGTTGGAGCGAAGCCAGAGGAGGCCATGGGGATGCTGCAAGGGCTGGAGCAGCTCTGCTCTGGAGCCAGGCTGAGAGAGCATGGACAAGAGAAGGCTCCTTAAAGGGAGACCTTGGAGCAGCTCCAGTGCCTGAAGGGGCTACAGGAAAGCTGCAAATCAAACATACTTGTGCATGCACAAAGTGGTGCTTCTACCTTCCCCCAGGGCAAGGTAATGAGCAAGTAGCTAAAGGCCATAGGCTTTATAGGAGAGCACTGGGAGTCTGTAGCTCTGCGTGTGTCTGTATGATATTCAGATGCTTGCAGCGGTTGGTTTAGTCCTGGCCTAACCTTTATGGAAAAGCAGGAGGTGTCAGAGTGGAATGCAGCACTTAGGGTTTCCCACAGCCTGATTGGTGAAGATGAGTGGTTGTTGATCTTTCCCACTTCTGGGGTCACGGCAGGAAATGGACTACGCTTCCCCTTGGCTTTTATCACTTCCTCCTGCCAGCTAAGGGGAGATTATTTTCCTTCATTCGCTGCTCCTCTTGTCAGCAAGAGGAGCTGGTGTTTAGCCAGACAATAAATAATGCCTTTCCTGGGGAAGGAGCTCTCAGTAATGCTGATTTCCCTGGCCCCTTGTTTCTCTCTTGCACTTAGTCCTGCAAGTTCTTTGTGCTTTGCATATATGTGATGTGCAAAGCTTGTTTGCTTTTGCTTACAGTCCCTTTCTGAAGCTTTTTCAGCAGTTCTGATGGTGTTTCCTTATCTGCTGTCGTGTAAAGCTTATGAAGACTCTACAGACCAGCCTTGCAGTGCAAGTATATGCTTGTGTACACAGGGTTAGTATCATGTATTCTTATTTATGGAGTCTGCTTTATCATTCACAAAGGGAGACCTTGTCACGTTGTTGAGCTGATTCTTTTCACCTGAGCCTGGGGTGCTGCACCCCTGCAGTAGGTTGAAGAATGTGGATCCCTCTGTACTTGGTGATGGGTAAAACGTGGAGCATGGGGTGGAGGATGGGTTTTGCAGTGCTCCGGGAAGGTAACAATGACCAATCTGAAATCAGCACGTCAGGATCCACTGGAATACTCTGCAGAGCCTATGGAATTACTGGGCAGATGAGTCTGTGGAAAGGAGGTTGTGTATCACCCATTGAATCACAGAATTGTTAGGGTTGGAAAGGACCTTAAGCTCATCCAGTTCCCCCTGCCATGGGCAGGGACACTTCCCACTAAACCATGGCACCCAAGGCTCTGTCAACCCAGCCTTGAACACCTCCAGCGATGAAGCATTCACAGCTTCCCTGGGAAACCCATTCCAGTGCCTCAGCACCCTTACAGTAAAGGATTTCTTCCTCAGATCCAATCTAAACTTCCCCTGTTTGAGTTTGAACCCATCGCCCCTTGTCCTCTCAGTACAGTCCCTCATGGAGAGACCCTCCCCAGCATCCCTATAGCCCCCCTTCAGATACTGGAAGGCTGCTATGGAGTCTTCATGCAGTCTTCTCTTCTCCAGGCTGAACAGCCCCAACTTTCTCATCCTGTCTTCATAGGGGAGGTGCTTCAGTCCCTTATCATCCTCATGGCCTCCTCTGGACTTGTTCCAACAGTTCCATGTCTTTTTGATGTTGAGGACGCCAGAACTGCACACAGTACTGCAAGTGAGGTCTCACGAGAGCAGAATAGAGGGTCAGGATCACCTCCCTTGACCTGCTGGTCCCATGAGTAAGATGAAGCCAGGAGATGCACTTCCTAATGAGATTCCAGAGTTATTCATGTCCTGCACCTCCAGATACAGCACAACCAAGCTACTGACTTCAAGGCACATTTGCTTTTCCCTTGTGGGCATTGGTAAGGTTTGTTTGCTTCCTTTTTGCCTTGGGGATGTGGGTTCCTTGTTAGCGGTTATAAATGCAGGATAGGAAATGTTACTGAGCACAGTTCTTGCTTTGGCCTGTGCATTGGAAATAGCACAAACACCTCTCTTCAGATGAGATGAAGGTGAGAAGTCCTAGCACAAACCTACCTGCACTCTTGAGTAAGGTGCTTTGAAAACATGGCAGCGAGGCAGGATCAATGACTACTTTAAGCACATGAAGCTTCTCATCACCACAGTACTCTTACCCCCATTACAAGTATGGTTTCTGGGTGGGTTTCGGTGTTCTTTCTCCCCCCTTGGAACTCCTGCTGGTAGTTCAGACGTAGAAGACATTTTTTACCAGCGATATTGATTCTTCTCAGTGTGGACAAAAAAGATAATATTGATTTAGTGGGGGAGAAGAAAGAAACAGTGAGTGAGTAAGAGAATAATAGCCTGGAATGACAGAACTGTCAATTTTCAGTTCTCTCACAGGAATAATGTGCTTGTTTCAAGCAAATGGAAAAGTCGACTGTGACTAAAACTGTCCCTGACCTCCCACACAATTGAATGGATTTTGGAGCTCAGAGAAGACAAGGCAGTTGTAACTAACATGGGGATTTTAATGTGCTTTCCTTGAAAGTCAGCAGTTTTATGAAATGCTGTATGCAGGAAGGTATCTGTATGGAATCATGGAATCCCACAATGGTCTGGGTTGGAAAGGACCTCAAAGCTCACCCAGTTCCAGCCCCTGTGTCCAACCTGGCCTTGAGCACTGCCAGGGATGGGGCAGCCACAGCTTCTTTGGGCACCCTGTGCCAGCGCCTCAGCACCCTCACAGGGAAGAGCTTCTGCCTAAGAGCTCATCTCAGTCTCCCCTCTGGCAGGTTAAAGCCATTCCCCTTGACCTGTCCCTACATCCCTTGTCCAGGTTTCCTGTATCCCCTTCAGGCACTGGAGCTGCTCTAAGGTCTCCCCTTCAGGAGCCTTCTCTTGTCCAGGCTGCCCCAGCCCAGCTCTCTCATCCTGGCTCCAGAGCAGAGTTGCTCCAGCCCTCGCAGCATCTCCATTGCCTCCTCTGGCCTTGCTCCAGCAGCTCCACGTCGCTCTTATCTCACAAAGCTACAAAATAATTTATATTCACTGCCTTGGGTCTTTTTTTGGTACGGTTGAATGCGTTTTTCAATCAGCTTAACGAATATCCTCCGTGATAGAATTATAACTATATTATAGGCGCCACATGTAGAACAAACGTGTTTAAAAATGATGGATGAAAACTTGAAGCAATCTCTGAAAAGGTCCCTTTTGTAGGCTCAGGAGGAACGTTGCATTTGTGTGTATTCATTGGCAACAGCCAGAGTAAGAATCCTGTTCTGTCCAGTGGCAGACAGCGAAAGAAAGGACACTTTGTTTGGTGGCAAAGCCACTTTCCTTTTAAATAAGCACATAGATAGATAAACAACAATTTAATTGAACTGCCTCTTTGTTTTTGCCTGAAGCCACCAAGGGGCTGGTTCTTCTTCCAGAGCCATCTCCATTGTGTTGACACTGTAAGTATTCATGCAGTGGTGCTGAGCACCTGGCCTTCCAGGAGGGCCAGGAAGAGAATCCTGGGGGTGTTCCTCCAGGAACCCCAATCGGTGCCTAATCTCTGCCATAATTTGTAGTGCAATGCCATCTAGTGTGCAGTGGGCTTCCAAACCTCTGGAAATTCATGTCTTCCCTGTGCATCAAACAACCACATCTTTCAGTGGAGATGGTTCTAATGACAGTTTGGCATCCAGAAGCATTCAAGGACCTGGGGCTTGGAGCATCCTGCTCTAGTGGAAGGTATCCCTACCCATGGTAGGGGTTGGAACTGGGTGAGCTTTAAGGTCTCTTCCAACCCAAACCAGTCTGGGGTTTTGTGAACTTCCAGCTTTTCTCTTCCGGGGTTTGCCTCATGTCCAGTGGTCTGGTCTGGTTGTGCTACTGTATGAAACACAGCTAGCAATCACCTTACCAAGGCAGAAGCCATTTGAATTGACTTTGCTGTTCTTCAGACCTATCGTCTAACAGATTTGGGGCAGGAGCAGCATTACTTCATCACTCACACTGCCTGGACTTCAGTCTGACTTTCACACATGGAAGGATATAGTTTTCCTATCAGCAGGATGGAACAATCCTGCCCTGTTTGTTCTGAAAAGTGATGGTTGGTATCGTGTGGTACCCAGTGTCTCACTACTGCCAGGAGCAGGGCTGTGTCTCTGCCGGTGGTGACTGGACCCCAGCCTGGCAAAGGGAGGATTCATTGGTGAATATTCTCATTTGGGTTTCAATTAACTGTGAAATCAGACTCTAACAGGGTGTGAAATGAAAAGAGAGGTAACAGCAGATGCCTTGATTTACATGTGTTAATCAACACAGCCCCAAACAACAACAACAGATTCAACTGGAGCCATTTACAGAGTTTGAAATGCTCTGTGTTGTAAAATGTATGACTTGGGAGAGAGATAGAAGGTCAGGAGCATGCAGTGAACATGCCAGCATCCGATCTGAACCCCCCTGCAGTTACAGCATTTCAGAAACACCCAATGTGCCTATTGAAACCCATCATTACATAGAATTAGCTTTGTTTGGAACAGTAATGTGAAAGATACTTACTTCTGCCTTTCAGAGTTTAGCCCATGGAGTAACAACGAACACACAGTGTTATGTGTATTATCCTGTGTACTTTGTATCTCAAAATGCCTGTTTCCAAATGGCTGCTATTATATTCACCAGGGTCAATTTGCTAGTGACTAAAGGGGGTTTCCTTTGGAGACAGCCTGCTGGTTCTGGAATGGTAGGAGTTGGAATTTGATGGGAATTTATTCTGGAAGCAAAGTTTGGTTGGGAGCTGGAGAAATTTTGTAGTTAACTCTTTAATTCAGCTCAGTGGGATGAGGGAGAGAACCAGTATCTCGTGGTGATTGTGCTGCAGATGGTAGTAAGAGTTTTGTCTCTGGACAGATGCTTCAGACTAATTCAACAGAGCAGTTGGGTTTGGGTTCCTTGTGGCTTTTGATGCTGTTTGGGGATCAGGTTGGGTGGAATGAAGAAGAGTTGAGGCAGGTTGATGTAGACGTGCAGTAACAAGAAGTGGTTTTCTTAGAAGCACCATTTCTTCTGGCTCTGTGAAGTCCTTTTTGAAACCCTGTTTGTAACCCTGCAGACTGCATAGATCCCCAGCTCTGTCTGTGGGGGGCGAAGAAGTGGTCAGCATAGTCAATAACATGTTCAAAGGGTTAAGAGGGGACAAGGAGAGTTGTGGCTACATGGCATTGGGCTCTGCAGACTCCTGGGTGCAGAGCTGCAGCATCCCAGGTAGGATGTAGGATGCATTGACATCAGAGCTCCTCTCGAGATGTCTCTAAACCCAAGGTGTAGTTGAGTCTGATTTGTTTCAGCAGTACTCGCCATTCAGAAACCACTATGTGACATGCTGCTGCTGTTTTAAACTAGACAATGATTGCAGGATTTGAAGTTCAAGCAGGTTTCTTACCCCTTTGCACAAACCACAACTGAGCGTTGCTGAAGAAAGAATGTGAGCAATGGTTTCATTTAATAAAGTCAATTTAGAGAAGAGTTACAGTTGTCTGTGGTTCAAATGCAATTTGCCAGTTGAGAGGATAAGAACTTCTTCAGTTGTTTGCTGTTTTTTCTTCTCTCTCTCTAGAAGGAGATCAGAGAATCATAGAATCATAGAAGCAACTGCAATGGAAAAGCCCTTTAAAATCATTGATTCCAACCATTCCCCAGCACTGTGATGGCACCACTAACCCATGTCACTGCAGGCAAACCGAGGTCTGTTTGCCTTAGGAAGCATGCTTCCATCCTCAGAAGTGGTATCCTTCATTGTCACTTTCTAGCATCTCTTTATGCCAGTGACAGTCTGCACATCAACAGCAGCACCAATTCTGCATCGGGAGTTGCTTTCTCATGTTACCAGACAAGACCAGGTACAGGAGTGGTTAACAGAGAGCAGGACTTGGATGCTACTACTCACTGCTCACTACTCTCTTGTGCACAAAATAAGGTTGCTCCTGAGGTATAGGCTGTGGAATTTGAAAGCAGTGACTTCCTTCATTCCCTATTGTTTTCTCTGTGCCATTACAGCACCCTGTAGACTCATTTTCTTTGGTGCATGAGAAGCAATCCTATAAACTTCCCCAACTTCTCATCCCTGATAATACAGCAACCGGTGGCACTGTCTAATAAGTTTTCCAGTGTGATAGTGAAGAAGACACTTTAGTGGCAAGGAATTTTCCAAGGTTTGGGAAAAGTAGTGGATTGGATGGGGAAGAAACTTGAGTTTCTTCACAGCAATGTAAGTTTGCACTTTTGAAGCAGCTTGGCTTCAGCATTGCAAATTCTCTGGGGTGTTTTCCTGTTTTCTGGAAGAACAAAAAGAAGCTTTGAAGAGGGGAGAAATCAGTTGATGAGAAGGGGATTGGAAGTGTGTGGCCCTATGTGATGTACTGGAAAGCTCTCACTGTTCACCGCATCTTCGACTCTGCTTGTTAGAGAGATAAATAGGGACAGGGTGCAACTTTCCATTTTAACCTTTGAGTTCAGGAAGAGATGTGGGAAGAGGGAGCTGACTGCGTTCCCTTCCTTCAAGGTGAAATTGCTGCCTGGGCTGGCTGTAGCTAGAACCAATTCCATGGCCACAAACTCTCTAAATGCCTCTTCTGAATAGAAATGACCATTCTGGACTAGCCAAAGTGCCAAGAAGCTGCAGCAGCAGTATTCCACAGCGTGGTGGTCTTTAGAACTCATAGTCCTTTGCATGGTTAAATGACCAGGCATGCTTTCAGTTGAACCTAGGGCTGGAGGTAGGGAAGGATCCCCTTGTTAATGGTCACCGCTCTCAGGAGCTGAATGGTGAAGTCCTGCCAGGGAATAATCATCTGCCAGCTTTGATTTTGCTCATGCCCAGGACCATTTGTCTATAGCAACAGTACAGAACCTTTGGACAAACAAATGTGTTCTAGCTCTGAACCGAACAGGGAGGATTTTGACAGCAAATTTTCACTGTCCAAATGCTTGTTTTCCTTAGGGAGTATGTACAGTGAACAGAGAACCCTTGTACCTAGCACTAGGGCACACATCCTGCATCGCTCTGCGCCGGGGACTGGAGTTTTAACTCTGAGCAGTTTGATACCAATGGAAAAAGACGAGCAAGGAGGAATCGGCGTGCCTGGAGCCGTGCTGGGCTTCAGGCATGTGATGGCAGTTTGCTGTCATTTGTTTTCTTTCCCTTTGAGCTGTAGCAGCAGACTTCTCTGCCTCAACACAGCCCCTGCCTGCATTCCCTCCCTCTCTGTTTCTCTTGGCTCCTGTTAAACTCCACGGCTTGCCTTGTGGGACCTTTCCAATGCGAGAGCGAGCGCGAGAGAAAGGAACACCACAGCTTGCTCCCCAGTGCAAACTGAGCATGAAATGGGCAGTGTGGAAGCGGCGATCAGGGCTGCGGAGGCTGATCTTAAATGCTATTCATAGGCACTGAAGAAGCAGCAGCACCAGGAAGAGAAGAGAGCAAGGGAAGCGAATGGGGGGAGGTTGATTTGCTTCTTCCAGCCTGGAGTTCCTGCCTTTCGGAGCTGATGCCTGCAAGGTTTTTGCAATCAGCTGCTGGGAAGCTGCGGAGGGACCTGGAGCCGTTAGGCCTTGGCTAGGGATCCATCCATGGAAAGACTAGATTGTTGTAGCAGGGGTAAGTAATGCATAGCCTTTCAGAGATCCTCTGTGCTCGAGGGAAGATCCTTTTGGTTCCTGGCACGATATGACCGTGGTGCTAGCAGGAAAGCAGCAGGAAGGATGGCACTGAGTGCCAGTGTGGCAGGAAGGGACGATTCAGATGGTGGTTTCACAGGCAGGGGTTCCTTTGCAGAGTGATCCGCTGCAGTTTCCAGGGGGAGTTTATTGCATTTCCGTGCAGGCTGTCTCCCGTTACAGCTCTGAAAGCTCAGCACAATGCAAACTGTGGCTGTCCTTCCCGAGATTAACCTGTGGCCTCTGGGAAGATCCCTATTTCGGAGGTACCCAGAATGAAATGGGAGTGGGGCTGGGAGCATCCCAGGAATGATTTCCTTCTTTGGCAGAAGTGAGTGGCTCTTCAGATACACAGTTTTGAACTTGTAGTGTGCCTTCTAGTAATTAATGAGGGGCCAGTAGAAGGAATATATTCCATTTCAGGGTGCTAGATGTGTTCCAAAGTGATGCTCATAATGCCTACAGCACTCCCTTTGTTCTAAGGGTCAGATTAGTAAAGGCTTCTTTTTGAAATAAGGAGGTTTTAGAATTAACTTCGTTTTCTTTGATCTTTCATGCATCCTCCTTTTAAAATCATCATTGGGATATGAAATGTTGGTAAAGGGAGTGTGTATTTGACTTTGTAAACCTTCATTCTGTGTTTCTTATGTGTGCATGTGACTCATAGATTTGAATAAATCTTTAATCAGGTGCAGGGGCACATAAATGCCATATTGATAGGAACCGTAGGAAAATATGCATGGATGGATAAGGATTTTTCCATTCATAGCCAATGAGTTATTAACCAGACAAAAGCAGCTTCTGGGCTTTCTAGGAATGACTTTATCCATATGCCTACCTGCGGAATTCCTGCCCTCAGGTAGCGGTGCATCAGTGAGACCCCTGCAGAAGCCTTCTGAGGATTATCATTGCTCCTTCAGTTGGGAATGGTAAATCGCTGTGAGCTTTTAGGATGCATCCTAACTTCTCCCTTTGTGCTGGCTCAGCTCTCCGCTTCTTTTATGCAGGGCTTCAACCACTTTCCATTTCCTGCCTATCTCTGCTCATTGCTTTCCATACGGCCCACAATGCCTTTTATCCCCTGCCTCCAGATTTGCATTTGGAGAGCAAAGGGCATTTCTTTGCATCCCTTTTTCCCCCTCTGGTAGTTTTGTCAGGCTGAGGGGCACTGTTCATTTGAGGTCTTGGTTAGTGCTGCTGGTGACCCAAAAATCTGAGCTTCAGATTTGCCATAAGCTAAAGATGCTGAGAGCTTTCTTGTGTTGTATTTATGTGTTAGGCTGAGAGGGCCCAGGACCAGCTGCTTTCAGGACACAGCACAGTTTGCTTCTCGCACACAAACTTCAGCAGCCGTGACATTTAAATGCATTATTTGGAATCTATCTGTTGGACTTGTGGCTTTTGTCTTTCAGTCATTCCTTCCAACACACCTCAGTGAGTAGCCAGGTTTTCTGCTTGTTTCTTCCTTTATTGCTTTGCACGTTTTGAAAGGTAGAGATTCATCAGGATCAACTTGCTATGCTCTGGAGCTCAAGGGGACTAATCATCACAAGAACTGTGCTGCTTAATAAGACATGTGACACGGGAAGACCCGTGGGGCTGCAGGCGATGTGCTGGTCACTGCTTCAATGCAATCATTTCATCAACAACATGCCATAATAGAAGCTCTGTGTTTACTGAAACCAGATGCATTCGTGTCTCTCAGGCTGGGCTTAAACTTCACAAGAGCTGTGGGTTTGATTCCCGTTGTAGATGTGGTAGCAAAATGGGCTTTTTCCTTTTTGTTTTATCCCATGCATGTTCTGTAATGGATAGATACATGGATAATGTATTTATATCCATCCCTGTGAGGGCGCTGAGGCGCTGGCACAGGGTACCCAGAGAAGCTGTGGCTGCCCCATCCCTGGCAGTGTTCAAGACCAGGTTGGATGGGGCTTGGAGCAAGTGGAAGCTGCCCCTGCCCATGGCACCAGAGGAGCTTTGAGGGCCCTTCCAACCCAAACTAGGCTGTGGTTCTGTGATATGATTCTATTGTATGTCTCTTGGTGGTAAGAGAAGTTATAGATGGAGTCAGTAACAGATTCTCTTCATCTTAATCCCTGAAGCACATGTCTAGTGGCAGGGTAGCCCTGGAGCCCTAGACTCTGGTTAACGTGGTGTTGGCTATGGCCTAATAAGCTCTCAGGGGTGAGTTTGAGGAAGGAATATGACTCCCTGCACCCATTCACACTGCTCTGGCAGTGATTCCCCAGTTGTGGTCACAGTTACTGGATGCAGGGACTTTCCACGTTGTCACCATGTGTAACTTATTACCCCATTGTATGTCTGGCAGCAGTACAGCCACCCATGTCCACGCTAACCGTTTGCCACTGCTTCATGTCATGTTTCATAGCTGTCTTCCGAAACCCCAGAGGCTGGAACCACTTTTCCCCATGAGAAAAGGAGAAGAAAAAGGTCATCGTGGAAGCTAAAACCATGCAGGAAGGAAGTCTCTGAAACAGAGCTGGCAGTAGTTCCGTTTTTCTCCTGTGTCTTCCCAAATTTCATGGCAAGCGAGAGAGGAGGCACAGGAAGATAGGAAATCCAGGTTTCACTCAGTTGAGGTGAATAGCGGTTTTCAGCCTCAAGATGCTCTCACAAACAATGTTTTGGGTCTGATTTCTCTTTTGACCACTCTTGCTATAGACTAGAATATATAGAGCGAGCCAGTTTCTCAGCGGTCAGTTCACACAGAACTTTAAAGGCAAAAGTCAAAGCCACTGAACTCCATCCAGGTGACAGTCCCAGCTTATGGAGCATTCCAGGATGTTGTCGACAAGGAAGAAGTTCCCCAAGCAGTGCTGTGCATGCAGTCACATGGAGGGGTTGGTTTTTGATAACAGCAGATACTTGGACTTTGTGAAAATATTCTATTGTTAGCCCCTAAGAAGTTGGGTTTGCCTCATGGAGTCCCTGATTGGCTGCACCTAAGAAGGTTTTATGACTATTTCATTGCTTTGGAAGATTGAGCTTAGAATCATAGAACCATAGAATAGAATCACAGAATAGTTAGGGTTGGAAAGGACCTTAAGCTCATCCAGTTCCCCCTGCCAGGGGCAGGGACACCTCCCACTAAACCATGGCACCCAAGGCTTTGTCCAACCTGGCCTTGAACACTGCCAGCTATGGAGCATTCACAGCTTCCCTGGGCAGCCCATTCCAGTGCCTCAGCACCCTTACAGTAAAGGATTTCTTCCTCAGATCCAATCTAAACTTCCCCTGTTTAAGTTTGAACCCGTTACCCCTTGTCCTATCACTACAGTCCCTCATGAAGAGTCCCTCCCCAGCATCCTTATAGCCCCCATTCAGGCACTGGAAGGCTGCTATGGAGTCTTCACGCAGCCTTCTCTTCTCCAGGCTGAACAGCCCCAACTCTCTCATCCTGTCTTCATAGGGGAGGTGCTTCAGTCCCTGATCATCCTCATGGCCTCCTCTGGATTTGTTCCAACAGTTCCATGTCCTTTTGATGTTGAGGATGCCAGAACTGCACACAATACTGCAAGTGAGGTCTCACGAGAGCAGAATAGAGGCAGGATCACCTCTTGCACACTGAGAGGAATTCAAGGGGTGAGACCACATGAGAAAACATTTGCAGCTTAATGCAGGGAAATCTGGGGAAGAAGTATCTGTGACACAGCTCTCTGAGATTTTATGTCTCAACAGGCTTAGGCATCAAATGTACTTGGCCTAAGGATTAGAACAAACAGACTCTAGCATCATATACATCAGCTGCCTGTGTTGCCAGCTCAGCCTGGAATCAGGGATTGAAAGTATGGTCTTTCCAATTGCACATTTTTCTCTCCACTGGCTCTTGGGGATATTCCTCTGCTTGGCCTTGAATCCCTCCAGTAAGTACTGAGGTGCACAGCACATGTCCATGACCTTCTTGTAAGCCCATACTGCAACCAACATAAAATGGCCCAAAGGAGACCTGATCTTGTGCCTCTAAGGCACATATGGAGCTATGTGTGATGGAAGCACCTCGAGGGTCCTGCTGCAGAATCAGTATGTGCCCTTGTTTCTAGCTGTGCCTATTTATGGTAGGATTTAGTAGTCTCGAAGGTGAAGCTTAGTTGAAGGGATTCTCCCTGCTGAATAATCATGCTTCCATCGGAAAAACTTGTCCCTTATAGTTTACAAGCTTAAAATAGTTCTGAAAGTAACTACAGGCAAAAGGAACATCCTGCAGCCTTTCCTATTCACTTAATGCTTGTACTTGCAGAAAATCCAGCCTTCCTAGTGCACCTGCAGCTTGCTGGGACATGTGTCTGCGAGGAGATGATTCTAAGCCAGGAGTTAATTTCACCTCTGGCACTAATATCCTCCTTGCATGTTCTAGTGATGTTTTCTAGTGTTGCTATAGACTGGTCTGGGTTAGAAGGGACCTCAAAGCTCATCCATTTCCAACTCCCTGCCTTGGCCAGGGACACCTTCCACTGGAGCAGCTTGCTCCAAGCCCCTGTGTCCAACCTGGCCTTGAGCACTGCAGGGATGGGGCAGCCACAGCTTCTCTGGGCACCCTGTGCCAGTGCCTCAGCACCCTCACAAGGAAGAGCTTCTGCCTAAGAGCTCATCTCAGTCTCCCCTCTGGTAGCTTAAGGCCATTCCCCTTGGCCTGTCCCTAAATCCCTTGTCCAAAGTCCATCTCAGCCCCTTTATGGTGCTTTTATGCAGATGTATCACCTGCATTTTGCAATACTTGGATCATTCAGCGTGTTTATGCTTGGGTAAAGAAGCTGCTCTCTCAGAAATGCTCTTTTCCTGCTCTGAAGCCACAGTTCAATATGAAAAGGATAAAGCAGGAGAAGATGGGGAACGCAGTGGGAGTATAATTAGTGTATTTAGCTGGAAAACTCTGGAGCAAGGAAAACCAGGCCAGATAAATACATGTATGGTGTCAGAGCCATGAGTTAGAATAGGTTTCCCTGCTTGAAAAGATTTGCCAACCTGGAGTTTCAAAAACAATAAAATCCTCAACTATATCACAACCCAGGTCAGGAAGGTGCCTCAATGCAGAACAAATGTGTGTCATGGGCTCAGCTAAATGAAGATGAAGTGGTTTGTGAATCACCAGCGTGATTTAGGAGATAGCGGAAGTCTTGTCCATTAGGGACTGGAGCTGCGAGAGGGATTAAAAGCTATTTCCTGTAATAAGGCTGCATCTCTGAGGCTGATCAGTGTAAAGTCTTTTAATTTCTTCAGGATTTATCCCAAGGATATTTGGGCTCTTTTGGAAGTAAAGCAGAGCAATATTTCACAGGCAAATGAGCCTCATGTTTCTTGCTCTTGGCCACCAGACATACTTTTCACCTCATCCATACATTCCAAAGCGATGCATAAAGGTGGCATTTGTCCTGTGGTTTTTTTTCCCCTCGTCTGATTTGCTCAATTCCACAAACATCATAAATTCACATGGAGGAGGCAGGAGGTGGTCCAGAAAGAGAAGAAAGACAAAGTTTGTTCCTAACGCTGTCCGAAGAAGAATCATCAGATGTAATAGTGGTTTGGAAAATTAATGAGCTTTTGCTGTGCTTGAGCTTTCGGTTGCATGTGTCTGGCTGCTTTTAACCTGAAATTCCAGCTCGGAAAAACACAAAAGGATTACCAGGTTTCCTTGGAACAATGACACATCCTTTGCCTGGAAAAGCATCAGCCTTTCCACTGACTTAAAGCTCCTGGCAGAAGACTTCTTCACCACTCTTGCCATCTCTCCTCTCCTGGAGATCTCTACAGATGTGCACTGTGTTTGACTTGATGCCTCTTGAAGCTCATGCTTGCCCAGGAGCTGGTTCATCACCATCTGCCCCATCACATCCCTCCAGGAGTTCTTCATCCCACTGGGAACTCTGTGCCAGATGCTGCCAGTTGTGGGATGTCACAGCTGGATGGGTTGTGGCTTCAAGTGGAAGGAGTGGGTCTGTATTAGCTAACTTTATAGCAAACTTCTAATAGTATTAATATTAGGAAGTATTGTGGTTTCATAGAATCATAGAATGGTTTGGGTTGGAAAGGACCTTAAGATCATCCACTTCCAATCCCCTAACGTGCTCCAACCTGGCCTTGAATACTGCCAGGGATGGGGCAGCCACAGCTTCTCTGGGCACCCTGTGCCAGCGCCTCAGCACCCTCATAGGGAACAGCTTCTGCCTTCTATCCAACCTGAATCTCCTCTGTTTCTGTTCAAACCCATCACCCCTTGCGCTGTCAGTGCAGTCCCTGCTGAAGAGTCCTTCTCTGTCATCCTTGTCAGATTCCTCCTTGTAGATTTCTCTGCATCTATAAAGAGGAGTTGTATTCATTTTATGTACCTAATTACTTTGATTTGTCATGGAATATGTTTCACAGGAGAACATGCATTTGCACTGCTCAGATACGTGCATGCAAGTGAAATCCGTGTGTTCCTGACTTTTGGAAGCAGAAACTGGAATAAGTAAGGTTCAGTGATGAATTAAATCTATCCTTCCCCAGTTTTTCACATATTATCCTGTCATCAGGAGGGCTGGATGATGGAGTTAACATCACTCAGCAAAGAAGGAAATGAAAGCCAAAGCTATTTAAATGAGCTTATTTGGCATCTAGGGTCAGAGGCAGAGCGAGGAGGAGCAAACACAGCCCCACTGATCTTGCAAAGCAGGGCCAGCTCTTACCTGGTAAGGATCTGGCACTTCAATTTAGTAGCCAGCAATCCTGGTGTTGGCAATGGATTTCTATAGTGCTTTTTCTTGAAGTGATACTTCAGAGCTTCTGCAGTTTCTGAGTGGAGCACGCAACGATGTGACTCTGTGTGATCACACTGACAAGTAAAGGACCTGCCTCTGCTCAGTTAAAGCCCTCTCCTCAAGTCACCAGGCCTTGCTTTTTGGTTCTGTGTAGGGGGCATGGCAGGTCCCATCTGGCTTCCAGACAGGTTCCCAGTGGCCTTGTGGAGCTCCAGACAAACAAATGTATCTTTAAAACACAAGATGCTTTGCTCCAAGCATGGATCTGCCAAGGTTTGATGTGAGGAGTGTTCTTGGAGGGCTAGCAGAAGGGAGCTTCCAAGCCACTTTGGAGAGGAGGGATGAGAGTGTGTGTGAGTTTTGTTCTTGTTAGTCCCACTTCTGGAAGGTAAATGCACATGCACAGCATTGCACCTTGTAAAACTGCTGGGCTTTGGAATAAGCCTTCTGCATGTGCCATATCATAACTTACCCTGCTGTTCACTCCGGTGCTGTTTAGCTCTGCAAGAGGAATAAGCAGTAAATCGTCCTCTGTGGGAGACTCCTGTAATCACTGTCTTTATCTGTTCGCTTACCAGAGATGAGCTGCTTGTTCTCAGACTGCATGAGCTAGAGTCCTGTCTGTGTGTGTGACCAATGGCCTTGGCTGGTGAGCACTGCTCCATGTGGCAAAATGGTGTGTGAGCAAGGTGCCTTTTGCCTTTCACTCTTCCTGGTGATACCATGAGGTCCCGATTGCTTCTTCCTCCTGCTCTTGATGTCTTTGTTTCTATTTGGTTTATTACAGTTACTCATCCTTTTGCAGGTCATCACAGTAGGGACTACAGCTCTTACTAGTCAGCTGCACAAAGCAGCATAGTGTGAGTGTGCTGGTAGAGGGAAAATGGCCTGTCTGCTCCAGGATTTAACTTACTGGGTCCTTATGGATGTGTGCAGGAAGGCAGAAAGGAGGGGACTCACAGTGAGAGCCTGACATAACAGTCACAGCACTGTGCTATTCAGGCACTCGTTAAGCCTCATAGGAGCATCTTTAGGGCTTTCTTTGTGTGTCATAAAATGCTTCCACTGAAAAGTTTAGGGTACCCTAAACCTGATTTATGGAGTCAGTCCTATCTGCCTGTGCTAGCTGAGCACAGTATATCAGTAACAAATGTACCTCCCTAACCTAATGCATCCTATGTGCTTATCGTGCTCAAGAAGTTTAACACGTTTTGAATGTGAAAGAGGAACAGTTTGGATTCTCTGTCAAAGCCATATCTTTCTGAAGGATGCAGTTTAACCCTTTGCTCGGTTGCCATGGATGCTATTTGCAGGCAGTTTCAGCTGTCTCACATTTCTGCTTCCATTTGTTGGGAGGCTTTTGCTCTTGGCCATTTATGATCTTTTCCACACTTCAGGTTTTCTGTACACATTTTCCAAAAGAGAAACAAGTTCCAGAAGTCCTTTGTGGAAAAAGGCCCAGGCTCTTCCTCAGTGCTTTCTGCTTCTAAGCTGGCATCATTTCCGCTTAACAAGGTGCTGTCAATGCAGTTTAATGTCTATCACATAAGGAATAAAGGTATCTGTGATGGCTGTATGAGTGCTAAGAGGTTGAGATGCTCAGCCTGCTCTGTTTATACTGAAGTTTTTCATATATATATATACATACATATATATATATACACACAGTTTTTAGTTCCTTGGTCTCTGTGGTGGGTAAGGATCTCTTTCATAAAGCAGCTTTTTGGAAGACATTTCCTTTTATCATTTGCTTTGCAAAGTCTTAATGTGCTTATGATCACTTTTAATGGTGACTTTTCAGAGAAGGTGATGAAATGCGAGCAATTGTACATATAGGATGTTCAACTAGTAGGAGCAGCAGGACTAGTAGTAGTACTAGTCAAGGCACTTAGTACATTCAGTGCGTGTAAGGAATGAGGTGGTTAAATCTCTCCTCCCTGCTCTGAAATAAAAGCACATCCTGATGTTAGATTTAATGACTCTGTATGTGATGAATGGTGCCATAAAGCTCTCTGTTGTGGTAAATTACTTGACAGGGCTGAAATGAGGAGCTCTGGTTTGTTACCTAATGTCTGCTGAACGCAATTGAATAGAGAATGAATAAAATTGGGGGGGGGGATCACTCTTATCTCATACATGAATATTCATAGAGATACTGCAGTGAACAGTTGATTTTGCAGACTTCTGAGCTTTAATCCCTGGCTTGAATGCTTTGCTTTCCTAGGCTGGTTTTATTTTCAAGCCATAGGTTTAGTTTGAAGCTGTCAGGTGAGATGCCAAAATCCAATGGCATTCCAGTGCAAGCCACGAATGCTCAGTGTTTTCTCTCTGACAGCTCCAGGCACACAAACACATCCTGATTCCCTGCTACTCAGCATGTCTTGGAGCAAGTTGATGTGAACGTTGTGCTTCATGCATTACATGCCTGGCTTATCCCTGCTCACTGACCTGGTCTTTCTCTTTTTCTCCACCCCATCCCTTGTCCCTTGGTGTAGCTTTCGCTCCCGGAGGAACAGAATGAAGTAACAAGAAATGGCTGTGAATCCAAGGAACTGGTCTACCTTGTACAGATCTCTTGTCAGGTAAATGCTATGTTTTCTCACCCCACTTTGTTTTACGTTCTGTTTGGCAGCACAATGCTTTGATGGGACATTTCTCAGTGGTGGGGAGGTGGGTTCTTTCTTTGGGTCCTCCAAAGGATTCTGTCTGTGGGACTGCAGGGAGCTTGTTGTAAGCAGAGGACCATCGAGGGGAGGAAAAGGAGTCTGTAAGCAAAGGATCGTTGTTCCAGTGTGTGCAGAGCTGCTCCATGAGTAGCCTAGAGATACTGGCTGCTGGCTGCCAGGAGATGGGGATTCTCCACCTACATCTCCAGACATCTGGCATAGAATTCTTTCCCTGCCTTTCATATCCACATGCTTCGGGCAGATAAATCTGCTGCTTTGGACTGTGTCTTGATTAAGATAGTGACTGTTAAATGCTGAATAACAAGTGGTCATGTTTAATATGTGGAATTGTTTGTGTGAGACACTGCATGAGTGGATTCAGCTAAGTGTGATGCCTGTCTTTGATCGTTTCTCTCCTCTTGGCATAGCAGTTCTGTCTGTGATTCATGTCAGCACTTCTTGAGCATCTACCTTAGCAATTTATGCTGGACATCACTGCAGTGTCTGTCTTCTTAGAGCTCTTTATGTGATCCTGCTGACATTTCTCAGGTACCAAAAGGAAGTGTACAGACAAGGCACACCTCTGCTGCCTAGATGTGAAGTACTGAGGTAGGAAGGTGTTTTCCTGTTGGATATTGGATTATGCTGGCCCAGTGGCATTAGTACACACAAAGACATGTCGTGAGTTTACAGTGTACTTGCTCCTCTCCTCTAACTCTGTGTGCACCCTGGTGTAGGGTGTCTGGGAAGAGCTGAGGAGCAAAGCATCCTGCTCTGTTTTGAAGGCAAAAGCTGCACTGCAGCGATGTAGTCGGTGTGATAGAAACAAACAGAAGAATCCTTCTCTGTTGTTATACTCTCTCAGATGCTTTGCAGGGATGAGAACACAGGGCAGAGGTTTGATTTCTGTAGGGACAATGTGGTGAATTCTCTGCTTTGGCTAAGGAAGATGGTACTTTGCAGCTGCTGTCCAATAGATCCAGAGGCTGTGAACAGTAGAATCATGGAATGGTTTGGGTTGGAAGAGACCTTAAAGCTTATCCAGTCCCAACCCCCTGCCAGGGATACATACCTTCTGCTAGAGCAGCTTGCTTCAAACCCTGAATGTTCAACCTGGCCTTGAACATTTCCAGGGATGGAAGCACTTCCATGTCCAACTTCTGAGAAGTTCTGGTACCTTCTTTTCCCCTGTTCTCTGTTCTCTTTTAAGTAATCCTCCCTGCTCACTAGATTCCTCCCTACCCCAGCCATTGATTCACGTCTTGTGTGCTAGTCTACGTCCTTGTCTCTTGGATACTTAGAAAGCTGAGAAAATTGTGGCATCTGGATTCAGTGAGTGGAAAGGCATGGAATGAACTGCACAGCTAAGCACCATTCCTACCATGGAGATACTTCACCTCTGACACCTCGTGGCCTCTCCTAATGTCCAGGGAAAGATTCCATTCTATCACACATTGGACACTGCCGGTGTCTGGCTGGATTTGGCTCCACATTCGAATGGAATAGGAGGTGTGAAATAGCTCATGGAATGATAGTGCAGTGAGGGAGAGATTTTGGCAGGATGCACTTGGATAACGCCAAAAATATTGAAGGAGGGAGAAAAAAGGCCATAAACCAAAGTTTGCTTTGCTCACCCTTTGGATATGCTGCTGCCACTGGTACTGCAGCACTTGCAGAAACCTTGTCATTTCTCAGATGGACACAGAGAAGATGAATTCTGCTGATGAAGGCTAAACCCGTGTACATTTAAAAGCCTCAAGGTACTTTGAGTTTGTTGCATAAACAGATAGCATGGGGAAGAAGAAGGGCATTTGGCCATCCTGGCAATTTTAGATTACAGACCCAAACCCCCTTAGATTTGGGGTTGAACTTACTCTATTGCCTTGCACAGCTTGGATGTGCAGCC
Source organism: Forpus xanthops (assembly GCA_032466535.1). Taxonomy (NCBI): domain Eukaryota; kingdom Metazoa; phylum Chordata; class Aves; order Psittaciformes; family Psittacidae; genus Forpus; species Forpus xanthops. Next base: position 72,377 of record JASSUY010032072.1, read on the forward strand.
CCAGTCTGTGTGTTGTGTGGTCCAGTGAAAGACATTGATTTTGTCCTCTCTGTAGCAGGCAACAAACCAAAGCTTGTGAACATTAGACCTTTAAAACCTCCAGTTCAGCCTTAGCTGTGTTTGGCAGACTACACTGAGGAAACTCAATCCCACTCTTTCCCATCTGTAAGTATGATTTTAGTGATGCAAAGAGAGTTATTGTTTTGCAAAACCCTCCCCAGATAAAGGTTGAAATAAGTTTTGAGGGGAGTTGTGTTTGTGACACAGTTCTGCTGCCCCTCAGCTTGTGAAATACAAGCTTTGTGTGAGGTTTGGGTGGGGGAGTGTTTAAGTCTCTATTCAGCTTTTCTTCTACTTAGAGACCTCAAAGCAATAGTCCAGTTTAGTAGCTCTTAAGAAGAAGTGGGAATATAGAGAGGTTGATATTATTAAACTAAATCGGACCAAAATCCCTTTCTGTGATAAAAGAAGGGATGCAGGGAGGAAGGGAAGATGGAGAGGTGGATGGATGGATGGATGGATGGGCCTCTCTGTGCGAGTAATTGCAAGTCGTAACAATAACTTTGGTCCTTAAAGGACTCCAGGGAATGCTGAGACCTTGGTGAGCCTGTGTTGTCCCTGCAGGATGGGAAGGGCCATGGGCAGTGTTTGCAGTCTTTGCAAGGTTCCACAAGGATACACAAAGAATTTACAAGCTTTGCAACACATTTAAAGGGCTTATTCTGTGCCTTGAGAAGAAATGAAGCCTGCAAAAAGGTTAACTAGGCTAAGCCATGGAGTTTTGTCAAGTCCTAAAGCAGGCTGTGAAAGTACACCTTTTTAGTGGTTCTGGACCTGTTTGTGTGACAGTACAGCAGCAGCTTCCTGCGTATTTAAATATCTCAATGTAAGAATGGCCATTCCAAGCTGTTGTTCTGAAAAACATGCACGTCAACACTTCAGACATCATTTGTGATGATGTTTTGAATTGGAAGGAGAGAACAAGAGACAGATTGTGAAACTGAGGCCTCGAACTCCAGTCATCTCCTGGGGGTTTTGTTGTTCATTTTCAGCATCATGGATAGGTTTTTGAAACAGGAGTGACAGACTGCAAGCATGGGTGATGTTTAACACAATGAGGGAAAGGTTGGGGTTGGAAGAGACCTAAAACCTCATCTAGTTCCAACCCCTTGCTGTGGGCAGGGACACTTTCCACTAGAGCAGCTTGCTCCAAGCCCCTGTGTCCAACACTGCTAGGGATGGGGCAGCCCCAGCCTGGCTGGGCACCATCACCCTCACAGTGAAGAGCTTCTTCCTAATCTTAGGACTAGATCTCATGACAAACCTTTAAACACAGGCTGGCTGTTGTGATCTTTGAACTGAGCTATACCACCTCCTCTGCTTCCTGCTGTTCATGGGATAACACCAGTGTCCTGCAAAGGAAGCCTCTTCCTGATGCAGCTTTCGCAGGTTGCTGAGGTTGTTCTCATGGGCCAAGTGTGGCTTTTCTCTGTCCTTCTGCTCCCATTTGCAGACCCCACACTGGCAGCAAGTGGAGCTGTGTGGCTTTGCTCCGCAGGATGCCCTGTTCCTGCTTTTTGTCCAAGGCAGTCGCTGCTGCCTGTGCTGTGTTCATTTTGATTGATAGAAGAAGGTCTCTTATGCACTGCATGAAGGTTTTATGCAACTCTGTGCCACTTGTATCTCCCAGCTCTGCCTTGCAGGAGATTCAAGCTCAGTATCTTCTCTCTGAAGAGCAGCATTTGCAAACCTCTGAAGGCACCCTCATCCAGTGTTCCATGGCTGGAAGCGTGGCCGCAGTAATAAGTGCATCAAGGGCAGCAGAGGGAATGCCAGGAAAAAATGGGATCCAAGAAGGAAGGACAGACAGGACTCCCTATCCTGGGTGGTTTGTGGGGAGAGGAGAGTGGGAGCTGTTTTCACAGAAGCAAATGTCTTACTCAGGCTACTGACATCTAAAGTATGGTTCTCTCTGCCTGCCATAGTCCCTGCTAGAAACCACAAATTGCTTGCAGCAGGGTTCAGAAACCCTTTTGTGTGATGGTTTTTGTCCTGAAGGCTTGTTCTTTAGCATATTGTGTGATTGGAGTTCAAACACCTAGGGAGCAGTTACTGAGTAGGTGCTGCTGACATTCCTCCTGTGGAAAGCCACAGTCCTTTAAACAGATGACTCGATGGGACTTGTCCTTCTTTCCCAGCCACGGAGCAGACTCAGTACTCCTGTGTGTAACAGTGATGACTGATCAGGAATCTTAACCTTCAGTATTCCAGTTCTCTGTTCATGGCTCTCTCTGAGGTTTTCCTCTATTTACATATGGATTGGGAAGGAAATGGTTTTCTTATTCGTGACTGCCTACCTAAGCTGCAGTACCAGGGTTATAGCTGTGCTATGTGGATTTGGAATGGAATGATTTCGTTATTGAGTGACACCATAGGGATAAATACCATGGGATGTTTGTGCTAAAGCCCGTTCCTTCAGCAGATGCAAATGGGAGTGCATTTCAAGCTGTCCCTTCGGTGTACCAACGATCTAGAGGCTTTACTGTGCTCTGTGCTAAAGGCTTCCACTGTAAACTCTAGGAGGGAAATCATAGAATCCCAGCCTGGTTTGTGTTGGAAGGGACCTTAAAGCTCATCCAGTCCCAACCCCTTGCTACGGGCAGGGACACCTTGCACTAAAGCAGGTTGCTCAAGTGGAAGGTGGCCACTTGGAATGGTCTACTGGATTTATTTAAGGGTGTTTTTTACTGTCAAAAGAAGGTATCCAAACAGATAACAGCCTCCCAGTTCATCCGATGTGTGCTGGCCTGAGCTGCAGTGCAGTTGTTGGGTGCTCCATAGCAGAATCTCCTTTCCTGTGCTCTTGCTGGGATGAAAACCCACAAGCTGAGTGTAGCCCTGGTCTAGGAAGGGATGGTGAGCAAGAGGGAAAATGATTTCTCTGAATGAAATGCAATATCACATCAAAGTGCTGCCACGAAAGGGTTTTTTTTAAGCAACAGAAGCTTTTACAATTACATGGTATTTGTTATTGTCTTGTCCTTTGGGTATTTTGCTTTCAGAAAGCAAGCTCTGAATTAAAGGCAGCAATCCTCTTGTCTCTCTGCTTAGCTCTGAAGCAAATGTTAAAATCACTGTTGCAATCCAAGATCCAGGATGCTGATTATGGTTTCTTGTCAGTAAGTGATGGTTTTGGCAGGGCTTCCCCTTGTCATGTGGTGCTTTATAGACAAGGCTGGGCCCAGCCACAGATTGAAGAGTAGAGTTGGCTTTTCATCTGAAGAGACATTGAATCCTGCCCCATAACCAGGCAAGTGCAAACCCATTGCAGAGGAGCAGCTTGTCTGCAGTCTTACTTGTTTGACACTCTCCAAGAGCTCAAATCCAAGCTAAGAGGAGGATCGTGGTGCATGTTCCTGGTTTTCAGGGATGATAGAACCATAGAATGGTTTGGGTTGGAAGGCACCTTCAAAGCTCATTCAGTCCAACTGCCCTGCAATGAGCAGGGACACCTTCAACTACATCAGAACCACATCCAGTACCTTGAATATCTCTCCATGGCCAAGAAATGAGACGGAAGCAAATGAAGATCACTGTCTGCCTAAGCCAGCCTCAGGCAAGTCATTTTCAAAGGGTGTTTTTTGTTGCTCTGCTTTAAGGGATAGTGCTGTGGCCTTACTATAATGAAACTCTGCTGCTGCTTCTCGTTTAGAGCCTAGGGTGAAGAGGACATTGTGTTTAAATACATGCAGTGTCCTTGGACTCGTTTGTAGATGTCTATATCCACTCCTTGCCTTGCTACCTGGAGGATGGGAGAATCTTACTCCTTGTTGCTCAGCAGTTGTGTTAGTGGCTTTGAACTGCTCCTTGTTGGGTTGGGTTATTCCTTGAGTGTTCTGCAGTGTAACAGAGCAGTCCCCATGTTGTGGCTTCACCTCTGCGTCCCTCTGCGACCTGCTGCTCTTACAGGATCATTTTACTAAAGCGATGATTGATGCTGGATTGTTTCAATTATAGCATGCCAGGAGAGCAGGGGATTTCATTCACGTGGTGAGAGTTGTAAAGCCTGGTTCAAGTTCATTAGGTGCCTGTCAGCCTGCCATTCAGAAATAGGCTTTCCTGTGGGAGCAGAGGTGCGTGTTCACATTTCAAATACATGTGTTGGGTTGTCTTAGCATGCCCTTACTTCTCTGTACCAGGGATAGGGCAGCCACAACTTCTCTGGGCTCCCCGTGCTAGCACCTCAGCACCCTCACAGGAAAGAACTTCTGCCTAAGAGCTCATCTCAGTCTCCCCTCTGGCAGTTTAAAACACAGTTCCTATGTGTGTTCTTAGTGTTCCAATCTGTAATTGGAATCAGGGTGAGCAAGGAAGTATTAAATTTTAGGGGAGAAAAGCTTCGGTGATTTCCATTAAAATCTCTTTTCTTTGCTGATTGCAATTAACTGATAATAAACTGATAATTAATGCTGGGAGACATGAATTTCTCCTGTGGAATAAGGCTGTTAAGGATTCACCACATAAATACACTGAACTTTCTGCTCTGCCTTCTGCCTTGCAGTCTGTCTGTGTGCTCCCTTCATGTTGTGAGAGTTGGTCTCTGGTGTGATTTCAGCAGTGCTGAAGTTACAGCATTCCCATTATTTTCACCTTATTTCACCTCCCTCCTGCCCATATTTCATTTTCTTTTTGTCATAAATAAGGGCCTAACAGCAGAATGGGTATCACACTGCAAGCTGTGGATGCTCTCTTCTAAGCCGATCAAGTGAGCAGACATCACCTTGGTGTTGCTGTCCTCGCTCTTGGCTTGGCTCTGCCCAGCTCTGTCAGCTGCAATGAGAGCAAGCACTAATGTTTGCCAAGGAAAATGTGTTCATCACTTCCAATATCTTGGAAATGTCTTCCAGCTTAAGGAAAAGCCATAATGCATCTTCCATACCCGTGAGGAGCAATGCAAGTGAGCATCCATCTGTGGCCTCAAGGTGAGACCTGGAAGCCCAAAAGCATCGCTGAGCATATGCTTTCATTCACAAATAAAGTTGCATTCGTGCCAACTCCCTTTAAGTTTTAAGGATTTATAGTTTCCCTATGGTTATAATAATACACTAGAGGTCATGAGATCATCCAGGACGTTTTGGTAAACAAGCTGAAGCTTGGATAACGCCACCTATGGCCCCAGCTAAGAACACTTCCTGGGGAAACCCAAAGTGATGGATTTTATCAGGCTTGGTTTCTGTTTTGACTGAATTTCTAAGCCATTTTCCAGTGTGACTTGACATAGAAAAAGGCTGAAGGGTCAGCCTGGAATAACATACAAAACCCAAGACCCAGACAGCTTTCAAAGTCCCCCTCATGACAAAGTTAAACTCTATTGGGGGACGCTGTTTCCAGCTAGTTAATACATGGTGTTTTCTTACTGTCGGGTCAAACTGAAGTGACTTTTGCAGTATACTTTAGTCTCATTTTCTGGGCTCGATCTGGTAAGGTTCATGAGAGCATCCACGTGATTTCCCTCAGGAAATAACCAGAAAAGAAAGGTCTACCCCTGTCTTTAAAGAAATAAATCCGAGGTGCTACAGAGAAAACAGAGACCATGGGACAGGCAAGCTGTGCATGCAGGGACTCAGTAGTATGCTGCCTGGCTTGAAGGGGCATTGATGGACACAAAGGACTCCTGTCTGCTCAGCTGCAGGCAGATGCAGCTGGAAACACAGTCTTCCTTATATCTAACCTGGACTTCCTCTGCTTCAGTTTAAACCCATTGCCCCAGTCCCTGATGGAGAGTATCATGATGAAGAGTAATATGTATTATTTCTCCTGCAACTGTGATCCCTGCTAACATACCATATACATAAGAGCCTGAATTAGAGGGCTAGGATTGCAGGCATTGGGCTGACTGAATGCAATAGGGGTTCTGGTCCACCTCGGTTGTGCACCACCCCTCTTCTGGAGGTTGCTGCTGCTGCTTCCGCAGGGACAGCTCAGGAATAGCTCAGCTGGTTGCTTAGCAGCAGTTGGAAGGTACAAGAACGGGTCAGGGCTACCTCTGCACCACGCTCAGGCTGTGCTGGCTCAGTTCTTGCTCCACGAGTTGTTGTGAAGAAGCTCCCAGAGAGATGCTGGGGCAAGAAACACCACTGCTGTCGGGAGGTAAGCTGTCCCTGCTCACTGAGCAGCTGCCTTGCTAGCTAGTAGTAGCCTTGTCATCATGGTGGTGTAGCATGGCTTTTATCAGAGGCAAGGAAAATGCTGTATAGTCTGTTCTCTGGAGCTCATCCTGCTCACCCCATGCCACGGACCCGTTGTTTGACAACCCCAACTATTCCCACCTTGTAAGTATAACTCTAATGTCTTGATTACAGGTAAAGAGACTGTAAATCTACAGTCCAACACTTGAAAATATAGAATCATAGAATGGTTTCAGTTGGAAAGGACCTTAAGATCATCCAGTTCCAACTCGCTGCCACGGGGGATTGGAATCTGTCATTGAATTAATGACAGATTTATGATCGTTTGACAGATCTGCTTGTGATTTGTGTGGGTAATGTGTGAGATTGTGTTGAAATACCCTCTGAGGTACAGCAGGCAGAAGGGAATGAAGGACTGCAGTGATTTCCCAGTCTGTAGTTTCTTCTCTTGGTGACTAAACCTTGCTTTAAGTTGAAGGTGGCTTGCCTAGAGAGCAAGAACCACTGAACTGCAGAAGGTGGAGAGGTTGAGAAGGCTGTCACCTTTCTACAGATAGACTTGCACTCCTGGTTTTTGTGTTCTGCTTTGGGTGAAAAGTAAAACAGCGTAACTTCTGGAAATCACAAAGCATATATGTCCTGTGTGGATACCCTCTTTGTGGGGCTGTGAAATAGGGGTGATTCCGCGTTTCTGGGCACAGTACGCGGTCTGGAGTTGTCTTAAATGAATAGTTGGTATGCTGAAGTATAGGTTTTGAATTTACAATTCCCTTGCAAGCGTTGGTTATTGATATAAAAATGATGCTCAGAACCCTCTTGGCAAAATAAATAGCAGAACGGTGAACGCAAGGTAAGGCTTTTCATGTATCAGATGGAGAGGACATCCAGTGGGGATTGAGAGCTTCGTATAGCACATCTGGTTCAGGCTTTACAGCTCCTTTCCCTGGTGATGTGTCCCCTCTTACACCACGCGTTTCCCTCCTGTTTGTCCTGATTGCCAGAAGAGAAGGTGCAGGAGCTTTGTGGAGGTCCCTGGTCACTGAGTCAGCATCCACATATGTACCACGCAAACAGTCTCACTTCAGGTGCTGAGAGGATGAATGACTGTTCATAAAGTGCTTTGACCTGTAAACTGCTGCATTATTACAACATTCTATTGATCGTAATAGGCCATGCAGCATTTAGAAATGGTCATTTAGAGAGTAAAAGCTTCACAAAGCAAATTCTGCTGCCCTGGTCTCTTCCTTGTCCCCTGAAGCAGTGTGTGTCTTGTCAATATTTTAGCTGGGGCAGTGATAATGCACTCAGGAGTGATGTGTTATTCATCACAAATTGCTTGGAACAATTCCTTCCCCAAAGGGTGCTCAGCATTGGAACAGGCTGCCCAAGGCAGTGCTGGACTCACCATCCCTGCAAGTGTTCACACACCATGTAGATGAGGCCCTCAGTGCCATGGGTTAGCATGGGTTAGTTGGCAGTGGTTGGACTGGATGAGCTTTAAGGGCTTTTCCAACCTGGTTGATTCCTGATTCTCCACACACTTCCATCTTCTCCCTTTACCCCAGTGGATGCGGAGCTTCTAACAGGGATTCTCTCTTGTTTTTCTGCAGGGGAGGAGCTGGATCGTGAAGCGCAGTTATGAAGATTTCAGAGTACTGGACAAGCACCTTCACCTGTGTATTTATGACCGGCGCTTCTCCCAGCTCTCTGAGCTACCCCGCTCTGATGCCCTGAAGGACAACCCAGAGGTGAATTCCCTAAAGCACAGTCACCAACAAGGGCTTGGAAGGGAGAGCTTAAAACTGCTTTTTCATGTACAAAGTAGTTTCAGTGCTGCCAGGGTTAGGTTTGGACATTGATTATGAGTAAGAAGTATGTGTTTCCCACCCTGAATTTCAATGGTCTAAGGGGAAATGCCCTGCAAGTTCATAAGGATTAATATGCTGCTAAACATGGAATGGTTATTGAGAACGTCAAGAGAGAAGCTGTGCAGTCCATCCCTTAGCTAAGGATGTAGTTACATCTTTGGAAACTTCTTCAGTGATGTGGATGAGTTCTTGACTTAATGTTAGCAACTTGACATTCCCAGGAAATCATGCTGTGCCAGGGCTGGGGCACTGCAAGAGGACTATCATTTGCAGTGCTAGACTTCCATCTATGGACTGAAAATTACTGAAGCATTTGCATTAGTGTATTATTTAAATGCTCTTTAAAAAGCTTAAAAGGTGGAGGTTTTCCCTCAATGAATAAGAGGTATTTTTCATTTCTTGATGTACTTTCCTCGCCTGGAATACAGTGCACTGGAATTCCTGTGACTTCATAAGCCTGTTGATAACTCAGAGATTCATCCATAGCCATAACAATCTCCTGGGAAGTAGCAAGTGCATCTTGACAGCATCATGTCAGAAGGTGTGGAGAAGGAGGCGATGTGATGCATGGCCACAGAGGTTACTTGAGCCATGACAAAACCATCCTGCCTGTCTGTCTGCAGGAGGAAGGTGTTACCCACTGATGGGCAGTGCCCCTTGCTTCATTTCACAGGTCACTTAGCTCAGGGACCTGTAGCTGTATGTTTGCCCCTGCCATCAAGCACAACTGTGGGACAATCCTGACATGCTATGCAGGAAGGCTAATGTTGCTTGCCCACAAGATGTGTAGCTGCAAAGGGAAGTGGGGAAATTGAGGCCATTCAAAGAGGAATCCATCCAGGAGCTGTAAATCAGAATGTGTGCTCTTTCAGCATGGAGCTGGTGAGGATTGATCGGTTTTGAGCAACCAGCAATGGCTGAAATCAGTACCCACTGGAGTCTGCAGGCCCACTGAATGTGGAAAGTTGGTAATGCGGTCCCACTGCTCATCAGAACATCTGATTTATTAGTTGCTTTGGCTTAATGCAGGCTGTTCCTGTAGACACTTTAGTTTCTGATCTTCTAAAATTCAGCAGAAGCAGCAATATTCAGGGGAATGAATTCCTGGGTTTATTGTTCTAATGTCTATTTTAGGCATTCCTATCTCTTACATCTTTATTTGTACAACAGATTTAATATGCTCTTTATAGCATGAGCCTGAAAATTCTCTCTAAGCACAGATGTAAAGGTATTGAACAGCTCTACTGCTCTGCAATGGAATTCTGCAGCTGGATGGCATCTGAATTGACCACGTTTGAACAGATGTTTGAAGACAACAAGGGTTTAAACACCCCTACCAACTCTGGGCTGCTTGATTAAAAGTGCTTTATACCCCTATGAAGCTTCAGGAAGTCCTCCCCAGCTTCTCTTTAATAAGAGCGAGTTTACTGTTACAGAAGGGACATTGCCAAGTGTATTTTTAACCCCCTCTTCTACTGTTTGAAATATCCCTCTTTCACCAGCGGGTCACGCTGAGTTGCCACATTTCTAAGGGTTTACAAGGGGGTGGACATAGTGAGGTTTGTTGCTCCCATTCCAAGCTGTGTCTGATGTCCATTTGGTATGAGATTCATGATGAGAAGATGGCTTTAGGTTTCAGGTGTCTTGACAAGGGAGATTAATGAAATCTTCATCTGTTATAAAAATAACTATTACTTTCACAGGGAGCTGCTGCTTAGCTCTTTTTTTCTGCTGTGTGATCATTGTGGTGTGCTGTCCTCCTTCCAAACACAGATTTCCTTGCAAAAGGGAATATATCTCTTTTATGACAATGGATAATTTATCTGTCATCTTTAAGTCTGAAGAAGTCCCTCCAAACTGATGTATTAACAGAAAAACTCTGTCTCTCTTTCTTTCTGTCTCAGCTTGTCACCCAGATGCTGATGGCTTACCTGTCACGTCTCTCCGCCATTGCAGGCAACAAGATAAACTGTGGGCCTGCTCTCACATGGATGGAGGTACGGGATGAAGCTTAGGTTGTTCTTTGTTTCCTGACCTTAGCAAGCCACAAATGTCCTTCCAGAAAGAGGTATAATCCTTCCAGACCTATTGGTGTCACTGAAATGCTGTCCTGAACGCTTTACTCCCTGGTTACCAGCACATAAGTAGCCATGGAATGTCTAGAACAAATAGAATCAGATCCAGTGTTAATATAGGAGCTTTTCCCTCCCTCTTGCTTGGATTTTGTCACCCAAGGGCAGATCATTCTGCTAATACAAATAAAAGGAGGTGGCAATTCCAGGGAAACAGTGGCTTGGGCAGTGGACTGCCTGGAAAAGTCCCCAAGGAATAGGTTGCAGAAAGCACACACATTCTTACCCTCCTTTTTGGCAAGGCAATACTGCAAGTGTGGCAGAAGCTATTGGGGTGCCTCAGTTACAGTGTTTGCCTGCCCTCTTTGTTTTAATTTCCCTGGTGATGGCTACAGAAGCAATAAAATCAGCTCTCATTTACCATTGGCTAAACTGGGGCTGTTTGCATATTGTGAATTGTAGCTTTTGTTTCTCTGTTAATGGTCTTCTGCCACCTCAAACAATAGACCTTATTGGGTAAGGAATACTGGAAAGACTGGGGCTAAGAGATGAAGCCCCCCTTGTCTGTGTCAGCAGTGCTGTTGCTTATCAGTCTTGTGGAGATATGTGTCTTTCCATTGCCTGATGGTATTGCTGCACACCAGGAATAGAAACACCTATTATTAGACTGTTGCAATTCAGGTTTAAATAGTTGTAATAAGGCTTTTGAGTACATTTTCCTGCAATTTTCCCTGCTGATATCCTCCTCACCCTCAAATACTCTTCCTGGGTTGCTCTCCCTCTCCCTGGCTGTGTGTGCTGCTCTCCTCAGGGGGCCCTCAAGCTGTGCTGTTGCTGGGAATCAGCTTGAAGCCCCTGCCATGTAGATGAGCAGCACTAAAATTCCTCCTTGTTTGTCCCCAGCTGCCTCACAGTCTCCTGTGCTCTTTCTTTCAGATTGATAACAAGGGGAATCACCTGCTAGTCCACGAGGAATCATCCATTAATGTTCCTGCTATTGCTGCTGCCCATGTTATTAAGAGATATATCGCTCAAGCAGCAGATGAACTGTCCTTTGAGGTAAATAAAAGAGCTTCTATTCCTCGTTGCCATATATATTAGTGTAATGTGTCTCTGTGTGTGTGTGTGTGCGCACGTCAGGAATATATTCAGATACTTCCAGAATGTTTTGTGAGGTGAAGCTTAGAAGATTCAGTTAAATACTCGATTTGCAATGGGTTAGATATAGGGAGGAGTTCAGTCATCTGTAAAGTACTGCTTTGCTTGGCATTAGTATCTCCTGATTACACAGATGCTGCCAAGCACTCTAGCCTGGTCTCTGAGTAGCAGCTCATACTGCACAGGGTATTAAAAGTATGTTGTCTCTGTCCACGTATGTGTGTGAGGACACATGCCAAGTTCATTCATCACTGGCCAGTTTCCACAACCTGTGTTCCTGTTGGCAAGGCCATGTCTAGCCCCACTTTTAAAAGCTTCTGCTCCCATGAAAAGTAAAGAACCAGATTGTCAAAGGATTTGATACTTGAGGAGTGTGATCATCTAAAGCTGCTCTGAAGACCATGCTTGATGCAGAGTAGGAGCTGCTGTTGGAGCAAAGATCTGGGAGATGAGACCCTGGAAGGCTTTTGCTGTCCATCTCTTGTCTGTTCAAGTGCAGTGGTGCTATCAGTGGAGCATTCATGGTGGTGTACAGAAAGACATCAAGGGGAACAGGTAGTGCCCAAAAGAGTGTTTGTGGTCGCGTTGTTGGCGTGCAGCACAGGAAGGAAAGATAATAGTGCTAGTCTGGTGCTACCAGGGCTTTGTTCATATTCAGGTGCAGTAAGTCTTCTGCCTCATGATTTTACACAGGCAGATACCTCAAGGTTGGTATTTCTGCAGTTGCTCACTCATTGAGCAGGTTTCTTGCAGTGCTGAAAAATGCAGTTGTTTGAACTGTGCTGGGAACTGCAGGCTGTGATTGATGTTGTCATTCTTTTGCAGGTGGGAGACATCGTGTCTGTTATTGATATGCCACCAAAGGAGCTGACCACGTGGTGGAGAGGCAAACATGGATTTCAGGTAGACACAAGCATCAAGCATGGTAGTGCAACTTTATTAAAGGCAGGAAACTCAGCAGTGTGTTTGTGGGGCTGCTGTGCCTGCACAGGGTGTGAGCACTGCCCTTGTGTTGGTGTAAGAGGACTGCTTTCTCTCTGGACTTCCTGTCTGCCTGTTTGAGTTACAGACAGCCGTGACCCTTTGGACAGCTGATATTAGTAGAAGCTGATATTGCACCCCCCTCCACGGCAGCTGACATTGTTATTCAGATCATCTCTGTTATCACTGTTATCATCTCTGTAATCACTGTCATTCAAATCATCTCATTCCTTCCACTCTCTAAAACTAGATCAGGCAGAACATCGAGGGTTCAGATAAAACCAGTTGGTAAGACACTGCCACTGACTTGGACAAGCCACCCCACTACCCTGTGCTTGCTTGTCTGCATTTATTGTGTAGTCTTAGCATTACTGGTCTTTATAAGTGTTATGGCAGAGAGAATTAGACTCCATTTTCAAGAGATCCTAAACATTCCTGGGAATTGGGTACCAAAGGTCTTGTGTGGAAGTGGCACTGCTCTGCCCAAAGAGTTTTATTCCCAGCGTGGGTTTTCTCATCAGGAAATTAAAAGAGAAAAGTCTCTATTTACAAAATGAAGCCTTCCACTAGAGCAGCTTGCTCCAAGCCTTTGTCTCCATCTTGGCCTTGAACTCTGCCAGGGATGGGGCAGCCACAGCTTCTCTGGGCACCCTGTGCCAGCGCCTCAGCACCCTCACAGGGAAGAGCTTCTACCTAAGAGCTCATCTCAGTCTCCCCTCTGGCAGTTAAAGCCATTCCCCTTGGCCTGTCCCTACATCGCTTGTCCAAAGCCCCTTTCCAGGTTTCCTGCAGCCCCTTTAGGCACTGGAGCTGCTCTAAGGTCTCCCCTTAAGGAGCCTTCTCTTGTCCAGGCTGCCCCAGCCCAGCTCTCTCATCCTGGCTCCAGAGTAGAGCTGTTCCAGCCCTCGCAGCATCTCTGCGGCCTCCATTCTTCAGTACAAGCTGCCTGCTTGCCATCAGGCTGGCTGTAATCACAACTAGATGCAACGAGAGCTGCTGGTGATTAAAGACGCAAGAAGCAAGGGAGCTCTTGTGCAGCCTATCACTGCCTTCTGCCTCTCAGAGCAATGCTAGAATGCTTTCCCAGCATAAAGATACATTGCTCAGCAGAGCATTTGAAGAGGGGTTTGTCTGTATCCATGCACAGTCAGCCTACTGACACAACAGATCTTAGCAGCTGCAGAGGTAGGACACCATATTCTGGCTTCACAGAAAACCTAGATGTGGAATAATCTCATATCTTACATTAGAAGCAAGTCTTTCACAATGTGAGTCCGATCACGGCCACTGAACCACACCACTGGAAACACAGCAGCTGTAATACATGCTTCAGGAGCTCTCAGGATATGTTTGCATTGTGTGTTTTGGGAAACTCCTGCCTGTCAGCTGGGCAAGTAACAAACCATCTGGGTGCTTTCTGCTCCCCCTGCTGCCAAGTAAAGATGCTTCGAGCAGAGGTGGTTTTCATCATCACCTGTGCAAACTCAAGTTATTACTACATCAACGTAGTTCTTCACACACCATGGGTGTGATTTACAGAAAGGTGCATTTTTCTTATGAGTTGATAGTTTTTGTCATTTCTTTGAACAGGACTTGGCAGAGCTTTTCCCTTCCATGAAATCAGCTACCCAGAAATGCCACTTCCAGTGTGGTACAAAGAGAGGTTTTTAGTGTAAGTTTAAGGCCCATAAGCTGTGAGTGTGCAGGAAAAGTATTGCTTTTCTGATAGAAGAGGAGATTTTTGACCATGCTAACTGCTGCAGTGAGAAGAGAATTCAGAGAAAGGAGGTTTATCTCTGATGTTGGTACATCAGACTTGGAGGTGTGTTACTGTTCAGTACCAAACTGGTCTTGATGAGTACATAGGTGAAGACTGTTGTTATACTTAAAAGGTTCTGATGAAGCTGCACAGCTTTGGAAGCTGTTGTTATAGGCAAACAATTGTGTTCCTGTTTAGGAGCAGAAGGTGATAAGGTGATAGCCATCAGTTGATCCAGTCATTTTGATGGATAAAATAAATCTACAAGCACTGTCTTGCCCCAGATTGTTGTGATTCTGAGAGCAGAGAAAAGGAAGAGGCCCAAAGACCAAATGTTTGGCCATGGGCTCAGGGAGGAGCAAGGTTTTATGCAATGGCCATAGCTTACACTGTATATAAATCATGCCTTGGTAGAGATGAGCAAGGCTTTGCTCGATGGGGAAAACCAGGACTTTGGAACTGAAGAGAACTTCTTTGATTGTGTGCATTTAAACCAGCTGTGACTGGGTTAAGTCTGGGCAGAAGTGTGTTCATTCCTGCATGTCCCCCCAGCTCCTGGAGTGAATAAAGGCTTTCTGTGTGGTGGGCAGATGAACAAGAGGCAGCTCTACTGATACCATCAGAAAAGCAGATCCAATAGGTTACAAGTGTGTTCAATGTGAGCTGGAGCTTTGATTCTGCAATGAAGTCAATTTGTTCTATGCCAGGCAGAGCTATCCTGCAGGGATGAATCACCATCCCTGTTATCCCCCAATTCCCTGTTAGTTGCAGGTCCTTTTCTCCCTGGACCTGATCTAATAACTGCCTTGCAAGACACTAAAGCCAGTGGGGAACAAAACACCTCACTGGGCTTCTTATCATTTTCTCTGCTTAAAGTAAAACCATTTGGAAGACATTTCTCTTCAAGCCTTTTTCTTTTCAAATGCCCTTGGTGAGTCACTGCTTTCCTTGTCAGATTGTTACCTAAATTGCAGCCACCTCCACACTAAAGAGCCTTCCAGCCCTCTTTGTTCTCCTCTTTCTTCATGCTTTGTCTTTTCAATCACAGTTTCAGGCAGCTGAATCACGAGGGAGAGGCCCTTTTTTGATGCACAAGTGCCTTTGGATGCTCTGGATAATTCTGTCTTTTAGTTGCACTGTTGCTGGAGGTGACACCAAAGAGAAATGGATTGGACTTTATGGTAACCAGTTGAGCTTACATGGGCTTGAACTGGTTGTGGCCCTTGCTTTCAAACCCATGGTACATGCTGAACCCGAGCAGGAGCTTTAAGACTGAATGGATTTCCCAAGAGGGGATGTGTTCTGCCCTGGATGGTCAGCAGTGAAGCAGTGGTTTGTGCTTTCCTCCTTTGGTTAAGAGGTGTGGTGGTTTTTTAACCTTTAGATGACTTTGTATTGATCTAAATACATTGCTATTCATTTTCGGATGCTGCCAAATCCTTTAATCCAGGCTCAGGCTCTACCAGCGCCTTACTGCATCTGTTGAGGTTAACTCTATCTATACAGAATCAGGGACAACTTTGGAGGGGAGGAAAAGCAGCACCTTTTAAACAGGTCGGAATGAGGCACAAGGACCAGGTTATGACCCTGAAGATGATCTCCTGGGGAGCTTGAAAGACAAGGTGGAAGAAATAAGTCAGAGGGTGTAAGCCATGAGAACTGTTACCAGGGAATTAACATCAGATTGCTTGTCAACAGCAACATGAGGGGAAATCCTCCTTCCCTAAAAAAGCCATTCGTAGTTGGGAACATGGCAGAAGTGACACCATACAGTGTTTTATTTGGGAAGGATTCTGAGATACCAAGAATGAATGACATAAAAGGGTCTTCTCCCCTTCCTAAATTCATGTTTAACATTTTATATTGCTAACAGGAAAAACATTAGGTTGCAAATCAAAGGCAAATGAGCTTTTGATTACAGGATGGAATTTGGGGCTGGATTTAGATCCACCATCTTTCACAGTCTCCCAAGTGTGTCGTTTGTGTGATGGGCTCAGACTTCCAATGGATATGTATATTGTCTCCTTCATCTCTTGCTCAGGAGATGCCCAAGAGGCTCTAAGCTGTAGTAAAGTAGCTAAAACCCATAGAATAGCTATTGTTTAAGGATGTTTTGCCCAGAGAAGCTGTGGTTGCCCCATCCCTGGCAGTGTTCAAGGCCAGGATGGAAAGGGCTTGGAGCAAGCTGCTCTAGTGGAAGGTGTCCCTGTCCATGGCAGGGGTTTGGAAGTGGATGAGCTTTAAGGTCCCTTCATCACAAACCACTCTGGGATCCTATGAATCCATGGAATCATTTCCCTCCAGTATGGAGACTGTTGAGTGGCATGTGAATTCCTGCTGGCACATCCTATTTCATCAGAGCATTAAGAGCCACACCACACTCCAGTCTTTAAACTTTACATTGGTTCCAACAGTCTTTGGCACTTCTGAGTTAGGGATGCAGGGAAAGCTGCCGTGATGAGGGTTGGTGCAGGGACACTGCAAATGAACATCTGAGAGGAGTGGGTATGGTTAAGAAGCTCGTGTGGTATGTTCATCAGCTGTTCCTCAGGTCTGTCCTTTGGTGACAGGGAAACTGAGGCACAAGGGTTGCACTGACTTGTTCAGATGCACACCAGGAATTCTGGCTCTTGTTAGAGGGGGGTTTGCTACATTGCACTCTAAAACCTCTTACGTTTAGTCAAATCTCTGAGCTCTCACTTACAAATTTAAACTCACTGTGTATTTTATTACATCTCTTCTCAGTTCTAAGGCTGAATTGAATTCAATAGAACTAAAACCACATCTCTTAAATACAAGTGCTAAATGCGCCATCCCTTGCAGTGTTCAGAGCTAGGCTGGACAGGGCCTTTGGCGGCATGGTCTAGTGTGAGGCATCCCTGCCCATGGCAGGGGGTTGGAACTGGATGATCTTAAGGTCCTTTCCAACCCAAAGTAATCTATGATTCTATGAAACACACTCATTTGGGATGCTTCAGTAGTATCACAGATCACCCCATTAGCTCATCAAACCAAGCGCGTGCAGTAGGGCAAGGGCATGATAGAGAGCTTTGTGCCTCCATTGTGTTGTCTCCTAACTTAGCACGTGAGAATATACCTTTTTTCCTCTAATGGGACTACACAGACAGGCAAATACTTTGGACCATCCTGGATTTCAGTTCTCTAAAGGAATGAAATGCTAGAGTGCTTGTGAATATGGTATTTTAGCAGGGAAAACAGCGAGGTGTTGGTGTGATTTGAGTACACACGCTTGAGCTGCTAAGAGCTCTTCCTTACATTACATGGTACATACGTGCAGTGCAGGGAACCCAGCAAAAGTCTTTCTGTCTCTCTTGAGCTCCACTTGAGCTTTAGGGATGTGTAGCACACGTATGCTATCCCCTCTCTGTTGCAATGGAATATGAACCAGGCTTAGAAAACAGCCTCACAACAGTGTTTTACAGCACTGTTTGGTGTGTAGAATCTTAGCTGCATCACTTCTCTCAGGCTGGCCGTTTTATGTTGGGGCATGTTTTGGAGCATCAGAGATGAAGGCAAATGTTTCACAGGTGCTGGTTTCCCAGGTCAGGTGTTAAACCCACCGCACTGAGTATTGTGCCTCTCTTTGTGTTTCTACTACAGGTTGGATTTTTCCCTAGTGAGTGTGTTGAACTTATTAACGACAAAGTTCCTCAGTCCGTGACCAACTCTGTGCCAAAACCAGGTATGTGCGTTCAGGTTTATGATGAGTGAACTGCTCTTTTTGGCGTTCCATGGTTAATATCTCCTTTATACATACACACCACGTTACACTCTGTGTCAGTCATTCTTTGTACGTACCACTTTATCCTTTCTATGTGTCAATCATCCCCATGTTCCCTCTCTCTGAGTAGTTCCCACTGGTGAATGTCTTTCATCTGCAGTGTTTTGTAAGCTCCTATCAACGTCCGTCTCCTGCATGGTTTGAAAGATCTTAAGCTTGTAAGAACTTAAATACATTCAGCAATCTGCAAGTAGCGATTCCATGCGATATCCTGCTTCCTGGTGTCCAGAAGGTGTTGTCTGTTAGGTTATTTTCATACAGCATACAGGTGACCCCAAAATGCTTCTGCTGACTCAGATGGAATAGAATAATTAGGTGCTGAAAGCTTCCTTCTGTTTGAGGATTGATGGAGAGGGTTGGATTTAACAGAACTTGGAATCCTAGTTGCTTCTGCTCTGCGTATATGACTCCATCTACTTCCTACTGCCTTCTGTACCAGGCAGGTTACTACCCAGTGTCGCTGAGGAAAGGGAAAATCAATAGAAAATGAAACCTTGGATCTGTTCTGTTGTCACCCCACTATACACTGGAAGTAATTGCAGGTAAATGTGCTGGCGTCATTGCGATCTCTGCAGAATGTGCTGGTGTTGAAGCTTTTGTTCTGATTTAGAAAAAGGAAATCTATGTCTTCATCTCGATGAAGATAGATCTCTGTATCTTTTGTATCGAGAGGAGCAGCTTGAAATTGCTGATCTTACTTCAAGTGTTCTGCAGCTGGCAAGTTGGTCTGGAAGATGGTTAACTGGTGTTCTGTGCATCTATTTGAATGACGTTCCTTGTCTTTTAAGACTGCTGACTTGATATTTGGAGACAAATAGATGTGATTCAGAAGCCTGGCTTTTACTAAGGGGAATATGTTTTATCAGATCTTGTGTTGCAGCTTGGAACTTACGCTTCAGTGGTAAAAAGCCATCAGTGCACTGCATGAATCTACGTGCTTTAAAGAGCGGACAGCTTAGGGAAATGATGTCCTCAGCCTTTGGTATTGCAAGCCTTTGTTATTCCTGGGAACACGCAAGTGGATTTGTTAGAATCAGTGTCATGGAGAATTCAAAGCAATCCAAAGTGCTGCAGCAGGTGGGCGTTCCATAAATCCAGTATCTGTTGTTTGAAGTTGATCTCTCAGTACTGTGATTGGCCACCTCTCTTTGCTCCCTCTGCTAAAGCATGTGGACAAGGGCAGCTTTAAGTGTAAATACAGCCCAGGCTGATCAATACAATCGTAAGCAAAGTGCTGTTAAACATGGCTCAGGCAATGAAGCATCATGTGCTGCTAGTGAGTAGTTTCTTGCTCTGCTTTAATGAGACATAATGAAGCAACACAGATTAATAGATCCTATTTGGCTTCAGCAATACAACATAGTGGTGGATTTCCTCTTGCAGCCCTGGGAAATGGCTGTTAGAATTTGATACCAAAACCCCATCTCCTATCAAAAGTAATAAGTTGAAAGATATCACCAGGTCATGAGGCTGTCCCTGTTGACCTTGCCCAGTCATTGTTGTGGGCATACAACTGAAGGCAAAAGTCCACTCTAGAGGAACACTATTGAGCTTCCAGGTGTAAGGATTGCTAGAAGGAACCTCGACACTGATTCTTCAGCCCTGCTCTGCTCTTCCTTTGCACACAGAATTGATGGTACCATTCCTTTATTATGCTTTCCATGTTTCCCACCTTGGGAAGTAACAGTGCTTTTGGATGGGGGCAGAAGTCTTTGAAGAGTCTTCCTTGGGTGCTACAGAGTTTGGCGTGGGTCAGAAACGAACAGCTGGAGCACTCGGAGCAGCTTAAATATAGCACTGCTGGGAAATGAGCTCTTCCCTAGGAATTGCATTGCTGGAATAGCATGGAAGAGCTTGTGTTTTCCTCGCCCATATTCCTTGCATTTAATGTATTCTAATCTATGGCTTAAACATATGAGGCAGTTCTCACACACTCAAATGTCCACATCCATGATTTTTCTCTCTTTAACTATATTTAAAACACGGATTGGCTTTTCCCAAGGAACCACTTGGAGCTTTTGTCCTTGCTCGTCATTAGCAGAGGATTTCATCTAGAATTAATATGATTTGGGTTTGATAAGAGGTACTTAGGACACGCAAGCTTTATTTTCTTCCATCCAGATGTGCAGGACATTTTGTATCTGCAGCGGAAAGCTCTTTGCCATGAAGGAATTTACAAACATAGAACTCCTTGTGCTGTTTAGCTGTCCATAGGCTTGGCTGGGTTGAGGAATCTAATGAAAAGCAGATGGAAAGCGAAGAACTTCCTGCCCTGTATTTTTATTATGATTTATAATGAGAGGGTTTGATTTGCAGAAGCGATGGGGACAGCATTTTAATGGAACCATAAACTACTGCAGTGGTCTGTAACAGTACAAATAATGACTGAAGTTCAAATGGAAATGAAATGCAGGGAATGGGAGGGAAAAGCTGGGTTGAAGTGCAAACTCTGCTCTTAGAAGCACTATTTGCTTTGCCTGGGGACTCTAATGATAACTGCTTAGCCTAAATTGTGATACTGAATTGAGAGTTGATATTTCAGAGCTAATCCCATTTACTGTCAATTTCAGTACTAGAATAGATGGAAGCAGCTCGTGTTTCTAATGGGTTTTGAAGAGACCCTTGATAAAGGTTGTATTCGAATTTCAGATGCTCAGTGAGAAGTGAATCTCTTCAATAGTCATTGGTAATAAAAGAAGCTCTTGTGTTTATTCCTTCTCAGTGGCCATCAGGGAATTGTGTGTAGCACGTGGCTGTGTCTCCTCTGCTCATTCCCTTCTGTCCGTCTCCAGTTGGTCTTTTCTGGGAATGATGTGTCCATGTGTGTGCTCATCTTGTCCCTTCTCATCATCTTGGTGTAGCTCACAGTCCCAGGCAGCATGTCTCACCTATGTGTTGGTCCTTTCTTCCTCATAATCCTGGGTATCTGTAGCTTCTCAGTCTTGCTTAGGACAAAAGAATGAATAACCCCAGCAGCTCTGGCTGAATTCCTGTCTCATCCATTCATTTCATTTGGATTGAACAGGTAAATGTGCTTTCATGGTATGCAACTAGAGATGCATTAAAGGGTACTTGTTAGCGTTCCAAGCTTACTCCAGGACAACACACCAAATATAACTAATCCACTGGCCTCCAGGAGGATCAAAAGTTAGGTCTGGAGCAGGCAACAGACTCTCTTCTGACTTCCTGAAGGCTCTGGTACAGTGCTGAAGGAATGAATTCGAGCTGCAAAGAATGCAAACTGAGCTACATTCACTGTGTCAGAGCTATTGCAACGGTGACAGACCCTTACAGGGTCATCCCTGGGTTGATACAGGCCAGTTGCTAATCCCAGGGTGTAAAAGATTGTAGGTTTTCTTTACATAAGAATAAAAAGCATGAGGAATAAGGTACAGATAGAAGGTAGGTTCTCCAGAGGCCTGGGTTGAGCAGTTATTGACACTGATGAGTGCATAATGTTTTAATCAGTGGTTTTATAGAGATATATGTAATTAGCATCGTTCTCCTTAATCTTATAGCAATGAACTAGTCGTTTGGTGTCCAACATGCAAGTGTCTCATTAAAGCTAAATGAACTGAAGCTCTTACGAGGCAGGTCAGGTCTCCATTTCCAGTGTGAAAGGAGACAGGGAACAAACATGCTCAAGGTCCCTAAATACAGCTCTCGATGCAGAAGATGGGACATGTGCTTCTGGTGTTGACAGAGCTCAGGACCAGGCCTTCAGGAAATCAAGTTATCTCCTGGGCTTTGTGTTTTCAATCTTCCATTAAAACCAAAGCTCATACTTGGGACAAGGCAGAGCTAAGTCTCTGCCTTCTCTGCAAGTCATGATTTTGAGCAAGAACACCTTTAGTCAAGAGGAAAACACAGATTTGTGCCATTTGTTATCTTCTGGCATGGGATGCACAGCAAGATAAAGCATAATTGAGACAATAGAGCTATT
This sequence comes from Forpus xanthops, assembly GCA_032466535.1. Classification (NCBI taxonomy): domain Eukaryota; kingdom Metazoa; phylum Chordata; class Aves; order Psittaciformes; family Psittacidae; genus Forpus; species Forpus xanthops. Next base: position 94,148 of record JASSUY010032072.1, read on the forward strand.
AAAGTAGAGGAAAGCTGAACATGTAAGGAACCAAACGACACTAAATACACGTTTACAAACCTGGGTGTTGTTTCCTTGTGGAAGTGGTTGGCATTGTCCATTCGGACAAAGAAGTGTCACGTCTTCCAGCCCTGTTTCTGACCCCACAAGGTGCTTAAATATGGGCTTAACCATAAACATATGCTCAGCAGAGGGTGGAAGTAACACAGTAACACTGGCTGGGGAGTTGTTGGATCCTAAGGAATTTCCAGAGCATTTAGGAAATAAAGCACCAAACAGCATGGAGGATTGGGGCTGAGCTTTGTATGAAATGAACCCATTTCAATGGGTGCATATTGTAACCAACTTTTTTGTTTCTCTCTTTCTTTATTCGCTTACTCCTTCCCAGTCTCCCCTGCCCACGGAGCCCGTCCAGCATCCTGGAGCTACTTCCCCCCTTGTACGTTCTCATTGATTCCTTTCTCCTTCTTTCACTCTTTCTCTCCCTTTCTCTCTATATATCTCTTAAAAATCACTGTTTTCCTCTGGACTTGCAGATCCAGGTGCTTGGAAGGATATTTAGGGAAACCAACCCGAACCTTTAGTCTTGCATGCCTTTTTAAAAGCTCTTTGGGCATAAAGCAGGGAAACCAAGATATTTTAGCTCCTTTCTGGAGGAGATGATAAAATGGTTTGGAATGAATAAAAACAGAAGTGGAAGAAATTAAATGTCAGGCAACCAAATGGCAGTTATAAAGAAAGAGGGGATAGAAATGGGTGATGGAGGGGAAAGAACTGTTGTCAACCACCTGCGAGGGTGGTGAAGCTCTGGAAGGGGTTGCCCAAAGACGCGATAAATGCCCCATCCCTGGCAGTGTTCAAGGGCCAGGATGGACAGAGCCATGGGTGGCATGGTTTAGTGTGTGATGTCCCTGCCCATAGCAGGGGGTTGGAACTGAATGATCTTCAGGTCCTTTCCAACCCAAACCATTCTAAAGTTTGTTAGAAGTGAAAACCTTAGAAGCCAAGATTCCCCTTTATCTTAAGTTCAGAAGATGCTACTTAAGCTTAGCATCTCCCAGTGCCCAAAGTGAAGCTGTTATGTGGCTTAGTTATTCAGGGAATCCTGCTTCATATTGCCCTGTTCTTGTTTCAATCCTGCTAGTGCTCATCTCACCTCATAGCAATGATCTTGTGTGAGTAAAATCAGTGGCTGTTTCCATAGATGTACCTTGGTTTTACACTAAAGGTCTCATTTATACTTATTGATTCCCTCTGGGATGTTGTTTGGATTTCATACATCAGCCTTAGAACTGGATATGCAAATACTGTAGAGAGAGATAGATGTAAAACCCAAAATACATAATATACACATACATATATATACACACACAGACATATATATATATATATATGCTTTCCCCATGCTCATGCAAACTTCCAGCCTGTTGGCATAGAGAGGGTGAAACATGAACGTGGTTCCTATTCCTGATGCTTCCTGCTGGAATGTTGTTTGACAGCAAACATTTGGAGCACGTTCCTCAGCATGTGCTAACATTATCGAATGCTCTCCAGACAGAAAGGTGGAGACTTCAGAGAGGAAGGGGAGAACGGGGTTTGTATTTCAGATATAGCTTCCAGTACCTACAACCCAAACCAGTGTGGGATTCTATGATACAGGAAGAGAGAATAGATATTCCTTAGGTTCTTTGGACCTCCTTGAACCCACCAGTGATGCAACTCCTGTTAAGGATCAGTAGCAGTTAACTTCATATAATAAAGGCAAGGTTGGGCTTTTTGCCCTTTTTAACATGAAAACAAAGAACAGCCCCATTCCTGGTTATTTATAGCAGCCTGACAGCTTAGCATTCAGTCACCCTCCTCAAGCCATTGTCAAGAAGGGAGACTTCGACCCCAGAGCAGCTCTACCGTTCCTGCTCAAAGCTATAATGCCTATTAGTGCTTCTGCTTGCTTTTCCTGTGAAGTTAATTTCCTTGGACAGCCATGTCCCTTTGTGAAGCATGGGATTGCACCAGGGACCAGAAACTTGAATGGGGCCTGTGCCCAGAGCCCTGCTGCAGGGACTGTGTGCCCCATCCTGACCATGCCCCAGCGCTTCTCTGTAGTCTGCAGTCTTAGTTCCTGTTTATAACGTTTCTGTTCACCAAAGATCATGGTTGCAGCGGTGATTTAGGGAGGTCCTTCATGTATTTGTTTAATGTGGAAGGTCCAAGGTCCTGCTCAGAGTTTGCCTAGGTTAGGGGGAAGTTACTTTCTGGGAGAAAGCTAGAGAGAGACTTGGACAAGGGATGTAGGGACAGCACAAAGGGAATGGCTTTAACCTGCCAGAGGGGAGACTGAGATGAGCTCTTAGGCAGTTCTTCCCTGTGAGGATGCTGAGGAGCTGGCACAGGGTGCCCAGAGAAGCTGTGGTTGCCTCATCCCTGGCAGTGCTCAAGGCCAGGTTGGACACAGGGGCTTGGAGCAAGCTGCTCCAGTGGAACATGTCCCTGCCCATGGCACGGGTTGGAGCTGGATGAGCTTTGAGGTCCCTTCCAACCCAAACCAGGCTGGGATTGTATGATTTCTCTAGCCCTGTCTCTGACTGCTATCTCTACAGATTAAATTGTTACTCTCCTGCAGTTTGTTCCAGGAGGTGCTTTAACTTTGTCCTTTCTCTTTGCCTTCTGTCTGTCCCTTGTCCCTCTTTCCCCCTGACCTTACTTACATGCAGATTTGGAGATGGATAGTGTAAAGCCAGGCTCTGCGTATGTTACAGAGGCTCTGAACCACTCCCAGCCGAGCTCAGGTAGAGCCCATTGGTGTCCTAACCAAGTCTAACACTGTATGTGATAGCAATAACCATTTACTAACACCCTAGGATTGGTTACAGAAGCTAGATGTAGCTGAAATAGTTTATTACTCACTTTATTTCTGTTCCTGTCTGTTGGCTGGAAGAGCCAAGGCCTGATTCTCATAATCCACTTTCTCACAGGCAGGTTTTCCACCAGTGATTTCCTTCAAGCCAATGAATCCAAATCCTAAAGAGTATACTTACCATAACTGGGCTTGTGTTGCGAGTGCTGTGCAGCATCAGGGCTATGTGACTCTTGGTCTGTGTATCCCAAATTACCTTCTTCCCCCCTGCAGCTGCTGGATTTCTAAATACAGACTGTTCTTCTCTTCCCAGGCTTTCAATTTGTGTCTCAGAGAGATATCTGCAAAGAGCGTGCCAAACCCCATTTGGCCATGTTCTGTAGGAAAGAAGTTGCTTGAATAAGAGAGAAATGTGGTTAAATCCTATAGTTTGATGGCAACGTAGCAACCTTAATAGCAGTAAGCAACTGTGTTGTGCTGTCTTTGTCATGACGACGTTGTTAGAGCTTTCCAGAGCTACCATTAGGTAAAATCAAAGTGCTCCAGTGGAGCTGAGCCATGAGATGGGTCTTGGGTATGTCTTAAGTACATGCCATGTACTTAACCAGCTTGATCCTCAGTTATTGAGGGCTGTTTGCCAGCAGACATTTGAGTTGGGGTTGTTTTGTTAAATCAGATGTGGACTTCCATTTTCCTGGATCAAAGTCTGGATCAGGGCTTTAGCAGTAAAGCAAAGTGTTGCTTGCAAAGTGTTCAGGCAACGTGTTGTCCTCTCATGTCCCTCTGTTTCATCCAGGCCTTTCATCCTGTGGTTGCAATGCATTTCCAGGATATAACTACCTGTCACAGAGATCACCTCAGTCTGTTCTGTGGGTAAAGTGAATTGCTCAGTGGCTGGCTGGTACTGAAGTGATGCCAAGAAAGGCAGGCAGCCAGCACTTCCTCAGGTCCTGCTGCCCATGGTGCTGGTTTTACGTTTCATTGCATCGTGGGTACAATAGGAAAGCCAAACTTTGTTTTCCATAATCATGTTGCTTCTTGTTTTCAGTGCAAGAAATACTGATAAAGTGCTTATTTAACCTGAATTGCTTCAGTAATTACCTGGTTGTTGGAGAAGGGGATTTATTGCAGTGACTGAACACAACTCTAATGTGTTCTGTTGCAGTGGTTTTAGTCTTTTTAAGGTCTTCAAATTCATACACAGAACTGTACCAACAGAACAGCAGCAGTGTTTTCCTCTTGGTTTTTCATTTCCTTTCTCTTTGCTCTCCCTCCTTTCTTTGAAGTGATTCTCCCCTCTGCTTTTTTTCCTCCCTCCCATTTTTTGGCTGAGCTAGAAAGGGACGAGGACCGTGGGCTGATCTGTGGAAGTGCTGCTATATACAGGATGCATCTGGTGCTCTCGGAAAGTCACACCATAAAATCTGTGATCCTGCTGGAGAAGTATGAGTTTGAGAGAACAGCTCCCTCGAGCCTGGGTGCTGGGAACACAGAAGTGATTGAAACTCTAAATGGCAGATCCTGTGTTCACCAGGCACAGAAGCATGTGTAGGTATGATGAGCATCCCAACTGCAGCAATGTGTGTGCTTCCCTGGCTCCTCAAAAATCAGGGAAGCTGGGGCTGCCCCATCCCTTGCAGCAGTCAAGGCCAGGTTGGATGGGGCTTGGAGCTACCTCTGACTGTAAGAACATGTTTTTCTGTGCAGCATGCTTTTGGATTCAGCCTTCAGCAGCATATCTGAAATGCTCTTCCTGACCACCTAAATAAAGCAAATAAATCCCGGTATAAGTGAGGGACGAGCAAGAGTTTAAAGGATTTCAAAGCAGTTCCTAAGGATGCACAGCATTAGGAAGTCAATGTATTTTTTGTCTCCTTTTTAATCGTTTAATCCTTCACCAGTGCAGATGTTGTCTGCATTGACAGCAGGAATGAGAACCAAGCCTTCCTTTTGAAGCACCATGGTTGTGGTTCTGACCCACAGGTTCTGTGGAGTTGTCGGTGATGTTTGGAGTCAATGCAGCATTTGCAGTGTGAACAAATGAGGTCTTTCTGGAACGTTTCCTAGGTGCTATGGAAACACGTCTGGATGGTTATCAGGTGTTTGAGGGTAAACTGGTTGATGGTTTCTTCAGGAAGCCTGGATGGGGAAGTCTGGAGTTTCCTGTAGGGGATTACCGATGGGTCCAGGGGCTGAGGCAGAGGAAGCTTGGCACGGCAGGAGATCCATGGTATGGGGAAGACCAGGAGCGAGCCTGGACTAAACCTAAAGGGCATCTGCAGTGAGGAAGAGGAGTTTCCTCATTTCAGGAAGTGCTCAGATGCACAAAGTAGTTATTGCACAAGAGCGTTGCCTTACACAAGTGCAGACTGAACAAGGTGATTGCTCCTTTGGCCTTCCTCGTACAGGACCAAGTGGTGAACATCAGTGAATGTGACCTCGAGCTCCAACCCCAGGCCAGGTTTGCATAGATGTGGATATGGAAAAGATCACACTAGAGCTGGTACAGCCAAAATTACCCCCCTAAGGACCCAGTTGTGGTGTAGGCACGGCTGGAAGAGTCCCTTTGCTAGCTTAGGTTGTGGCAGAGCTCTGCCAGTTGGGATGCATCTCCATCAGCACATCCTGCATCTCCGCTGGGAGGCACTTCTGCTGTAACCAGAAGGTTTCATTGGAAACCACTTGGAGTCTCCTCAAGTCCAGGGAAACAGAGGTAGATGGACAAGATGGATTAATTCCTGCATTCCCTGTAGGCTTCTTCTTCATGCAGGATCAGTCTCACCACTGAGGCTTTCTGAAGAAGCTGAACCCATGGGCTTCAGGCTTCCTGTGTTTTTACAGGTAATTTAATGGCAAATCTTGGCCATGTTTCCTGGAGGAATTATAAGTGGAAAAGAAAGCATGAGTCCAGAAATAATTACATAGCTCTGTGAATTGTGTAGGTAAGGAAGAGCTACATTCATCTTTCTGTTACAGAACCCTTCATGCCTCACCTCTTTGGAGACTTTGGGTGGAGGGTCCACCAGACTAGGATGACTGGTTGGGAAGCAAAGAGGTGCTTGGCTGAGCACAGGGGTGTTCGAGGCACTGATGTGCTATTAATAAGGGCAGCTTGCTTTTCACACGTTCTGTGCTGCTTTCTCACTCTGCCTGCTCTTCACTGACTCAGGTTGGAGGGGTTGTTATTTTTAAGCTAGATGTTTTCTCCCTTTCATGCAAGCTCTGTCAAAATAGGACCTAACTCTAATAATAGTTGGCTTGAGCAAAACTCCACAGTCATGCTAAGAGCTTGGAAATCATGGGAAAAGGTGGTTTATCCTGCTCTGCTTTCCTCCTGAATAATCCCCCAAATCAGTGTGCGAGCCAAGTTGGGGCTTAAAAACATTCTTGTAGAATCCCAGATTGGATTGAGTTGGAAGGGACCTTAAAGCTCACCCAGTTCCAACCCCCTGCCATGGGCAGGGCCACCTTCCACTGGAGCAGCTTGCTCCAAGCCCTATCCAACCTGGCCTTGAGCACTGCCAGGGATGGAGCAGCCCTAACTTTAAAGCCATTTGCTCTAGGTCTGGTCCTGTCTGCCCTTGTCAAAAATCCACACTGGCAAATCCCTGTGTTTGGCTTTCCCAGAAGGTTTTAGATTGGGCACAGCTATGGTGTGTACTGGAGACATGTAGAAATGGGTCTCCTCCGGCAGCAAGGCAAGAGCACTCCTGCCCCTCTCTGCCTCGCCGTCCTTCTCTGTCCTCCCTCCTTTTCCTCCCCTCTCCCTGGTTGTGAATTCAATACCTGCAAAGGGCATTACTATGGATTCTAGTTCATGAATCAGCCTGGCTCTGTGATTAATTCCCATGTCTTTGCTGATCGGGAGTTTCATCTGCCGGGTTTCATTTAGGAGCTTGTCTCAATGCCGTGCTCATTCTTCTTCAGCATTTAATCCTGTAACTGCAGTGGGAAGCTTGCAGCAAATTCTTTGTCTGGTTCTCATGGGAACTGCTTTTGCTGAAGGAAAGGCAAGTAAAAGGCCTCTGTTACCCGCTTGGCTGCTATTACTCCATTCCTGACTGTGGTTTTGCCCTTGTAAATGTACTATTTGGACTGTTGGTCATGCAGACCATGGCTACATCCACCATAAGAACAAGTCACCACCTGACTGTCCAGGTACTCTGTGACAAGGTGAGTTCTTTCTGTCCAGCCTGGTTTCTGTGATGATGGCCCAGGGCAGTCTATTGCATGGTGTGCTGTTGTTGGGGTTCCTTTCATCTCTGAGGCTGCTTTCATCTCTAATCTTGGTTTCTCCCCAAACCCCTTTATTTAAGAAGAGGGGAGGTGTTTATCTGGAGGGTCTTCTTGTTTGTTTTGAGAGCATTTGATTGCAGGAGGCCAGGTTGGACAGAGCCTTGGTCAACAGGAGCTAGTGCGAGGACTCCCTGCCCATGGCAGGGGCGTTGGAACTGGCTGATCTTCAGGTCCTTTCCAACCCAAACCCTTCTATGATGCCATGATAAACCTTGCTGAGTAAGACTATAAAATACTGGCTGCCTAACTTCTAATAATGGTTTGAAGCTTCCTGCAGCGGTTGGATCTGCCAACCCAGGGTATATTAAGAACAGTCTCTAGGCTCTCTGCCTTCCCAGTACTGCTATCTGAGCTAACTTCTCCAGTATCCAGGGCAAAGCCTGTGTGGGCCCAAGCAGAGGAGTCACATCCCTGTGGTGCTGTGAACACGCTCCTCAGTGTGCTGTGGTGCTGTGCCAAAGGCAGGATTGCTATTTCCAGGTATGGAAGAGCCACATCTCTGGTTGCTCAGGTTTCATTCCTCAAAGGAAGGTGGTTTGGAGCAAACATCAAGTGTTTTCCTTTAAGGAAGCGAGGTGCTGGTGAGGAAAGGTGTGCCATTGTACTCCATGTAGTGCAGTGTCTCCTTCAAGCACCACTGATCATCATTTCCACCTTTAAATCTGTTATCTGTTCTTTTGCCTATCGATTTGAAAGAGTTTCTGTGGTGTTCCTTCCCTCTTTGTGTTGGGATATCACCGACTTTTATCCATAGGTTTGATAGGAAGAACATCCCTGCCATGGCTGTTTGTATCAGGAAGAAGTGTTGGCGTGCAGAACTGGGGTTAGGAGTCATGCTTGGCTGCTATGGAAAATAGTGATGCGGTAGCATGATCCTTGTCCAAGGAAAACACTGCCAGTGATCAATCCCAGTGTAATAAGCAGCTGGAGAAGGGGCAATATTTGGAGGTAGGAGTCAGCACACAAGCCTGAGAATAACCCATTTCCTTGAGGAGAAGCCTTTTAGTGCATGACATGGACGAACCGAACAGCAGCAGTACTTATTCCTCAAGCATGGAATAAACACGAGGAAGGCAGGACCGTTTGTCCCGTGTTTCCAAGCCCGGTGACCAAGCAAGTGATGCTCAAATCAGGTCACTGTAGGACAGGGTGGGAGAGGAGGATGCTCCGTGCCCATGGCAGGGTGATGCTCCCTATGGAGGGAGGTACCTGCGGGAGGTGGAGTCGGCTCGGCCGGGGAGGGGCCTGCCGGAGCCGCAGCGGCCGTGAGCATCCACCGCATCCGGGAGGAGCGGAGCGGAACGGATCCCAGCCGAGTCGGACCGAGCCGGGCCGGGCCGGGCCGCAGCGGCTGACGGTAGGAGCGGTCTCCTTATATCCCCCCCCCCGGGCTCGGGTGGGACTGCGGTGTGTGCTCGGGCTCCGGTGCCCACTTGTTGCTTCCTGCCTCTTCCCTGTGCGGTGCGGGTTGTGCCGGTGATGCTGGGGTCGTTGGTGCGCCCGGCAGTGGATATTGGTGTGTGGTGTCAATGAAGTAAACGCCACGTACTTCCCCCCGCCTCCGTGCTGGTTGTTTCCCTCTTGGGTTTCTATTGCACCTTTCTCCTCGCTGGGTCTGTAGTTGTAAAGTGGTTTATGGCACTTACTTCAGGGTGTGTTGCAAGCCGGAGTCTCTTTGATGGCTGGGATGGTTTGTGTGAGGATTCCCCCCGAGATCCCAAGGGAGAAGGGATTCCAGCACGCAGCAGTCCCAAGCTTCCTGCTCCCATTTATACCCAGCTCCCAAAGAGGCAGCTGACAGATGGGAACGGCTGGAATACCACTTGCCATAGATTCTTGTGTATCACTTATCCCCCCCCAGCGCTCGGATATAGGACACATTACTGATTCTGTTATTCAGGAGAAGGGGGCTTCCTGTTTAAAAATGCCAATCCTTTGTTTTGCTGGAGCCCCCGGGGCTGTGAACACAGGCACTGGAAAACAGCATTCCCAAGGGAGAGCAGTTACTGTGTCACAGGAGACATTTTGCAAGTAGGCATGCCTTGTCTGTTCCTATTGGATCACAAACCCTCCTAGGAGCTACAGTCCATTTTAAAGGCTAAATGCCCTGCGGGAGCTTATTCTTTATGACAGAGGAGGCAGGAGGCCTCCCCTTTCCACTGACCTCCTTTGTTCTGGGCACCACACAGGAATGATCTGAAATCAAAGCTGGTGAGATAAAGGAAGAGAATGAAGCAGGCAAAGCAGTGCAGTGTCTGCATTCCGAAGTCTGAGAAAGCAGATTTCATTCACCCCAAATCCTCAGATTGGGCCCAATTTTCTTTTTCCTTAAAGCTTTTGTATCCTTCTTTAGCTGAGTAAGGAGGATGTATGGGAAGATGCTCTTTAAAGCTACTGATTCCTGCTGGTGCTGCTTAAGGTGACTTTAATGTGGACGAGGCTCATGCCTGTTGTCCTCAGTAGTTTCCCTTCCAGGTGTATGAGGTTTTGCTTCCAAAGGCAGAATTGTTTCATGCAGGTGTTAGTAGCTGAGGTATAAATCATTCAGAAAGTCAGGATTGCAACAAAAAAGAGCCAGAGCGATACAGTCTTGGAAGAGGAACTCCCTGTGATCTGAAAGTAACTGGGCTGGGCTATAAACAGCTGCCCTCTGGCTACTGAAGATGGAGATCAGCATCATCTCGGAGTGAAGGCATTGGGAGAGCAGCAGGAGCGCTACTTGTCCTACTGGGAGTACCACATGCTTCAGAGGAGTCTGTGCTGAGGGTTGAGGTAATGGCTGTACCGTGTGGCTTAAGAGAAGGGAGTGCTTTATCCCGAGCCTCCTCCTTATTCCAGCTGGATTGCTCATCTCCCTTCCTGGTGGGATGAAAAGTGGCTTTCCGGGGCCTTGCGTAAGAGCAAACACCCTCTCGCTCCAGGATCGGGCTCCATCTGCCAAACTGCTCATTATTCAACTTGTGTTGGTTGTTGATTCATGTCAGATCTCTTCTCATCACTCGCCTCCTCCCACCACCCAAGCTGGAGCGTGCTGCCATGCAGAACTGGAGTAACTGGACCGCCGCAGTCACTCTGGTTATCCTGGTTCAGCTGATGGCAGGATGGGGCTGAAGCGTTGCGTTTGAGTGCCTACTGAAGGCTCCAGGCTGCATGTATGTGTCCAAAGCATTTGATGTCATTCGGGGTTGGCTTGGGTTACTGTCAGGCTTTTGGAAACTCTCCTATACTGATGGTAGCAGAGGTGGAAATGGTGTGGGTGAGGCTCAGCAGCGTCACTCAGGCTGTTGGAAAGCTTTTGAGCAAGGAAGGATACTGCACACTGTATGGTGTTTGAATAAGGCAGGGCAAAAAAAGCAGTTTACTTTGAATTTCTGACTTCTCTGGAGCCACTGTGGACAAGACAATGAATGTTTGGTGTGGGGTGTATGAGAAGGAGGTTGGGGTCAGGCAGTAAGCAACTACATCTCTAAAGTTAGAATCAGTTGTATCCAGCAGCTCAGAGTAATCACCGACAGAGAACGTGGGGCATTTTCATCACTGGCAGCTGCTGAGGTGGCAGTAACCTAATGGGTTAGGTTCTCTCCTCTCTTCCTTATTGACAAGTATCTGTAGAGTACCTAATACAGTTACAATAAGCAGTGTGAATGAAAAAGACATTCCAAGTGTCTTGCCCATATTCTCCTAGGTCTGCATTTCCCAGTTTGCTTCTTTGTCTCCCAGTCCTGCTGCTGGCTTTGTGATCACCGTGTTGTTTGAGCTGCTGATGCTACAGCCTTGTGTGCTGCACACCCTCATCTCTACTCTCTATCCCAGTTTTGGCCTCTGATAACTTATTATTCCTCATCTGTTATCATTTCCTCACTTCCCCTCAGTTCCTTGTGTCCCATACCTGAAGCCCATCCCTGCTACATCATCACCAAGACTGCAGTCAGCGCTGCTTTTATGTCCCAAATAGGATTCAAACATGATAATAGAGTTACTATATTGAACTTGTCAGGTCCCTTTGGAACCTCTTTCCCAGTTAGCCTTCAGCCAACTGATTTCCATCTCCTATCCATAGGCTGCTTCCATCAGGGTAAGTGCTCTTTAGGGAATGAATTCAGAAGTGTCCATGATCTGTTTGTTTAGGAGGGCAGGTAGCCCTCGGATAGTCTGAGAGCCTCTGAAAAGATCAGACCCATCTCTAACCTGGAAAGTATCACAGATCTCTCGGTATCAAACTTCCCTATCTGTATGTACATGACATATCTAGCTCACCTTGTGGTTATCATTCTTATCCCATTATAAATACTCAGCAAATTTGGCAATGAGGAGCATGGAAAGAAGTTTTGCCATTGTAAATAGTGCCTGGTTTTTGTCTGCATTGACATAAAGAAACTTCCTCCACACACTTCAGGCTGTATGCACCCCTTGTGTGTGTCCTTACAGATGTGTGCTTGGAGTTAAACCGATGGTGCTGCTGGTGAGAAGCGGTTGAATTTGCAGCCTTCTGTCTCTGGAGTAGGGCTGATTAGACCTAAATGAAGCAGAACCTGACAGAGGCTCTGCATGAAAAAGCACCAAGTGAGTTGCCAAAGCTGGTCCATCTCCAGCTGACCAAACTAAGCCAGTTCTCTAGCCTGAGCCAAAGGCAAGGATGAGGGAGAGATGCTCTTCTGAGATGATTGCTTCCAGACTCTGCCCAAAGCACAGCTCCAGAAGCTTGGGCAGATGCAAGGGTGAATGTGGCTTCTTTGTCACGGGACTTTGTCAGAACAGCACCATCCCTTCCTGCTTTACTCTCCATGTGCATGGTGATAGCTGGAAATCTGTGCCGCTTCTTGCCATCATAGTTAATTGTAATGGTTTTTATCTAGTGACAATCACCTTTAACCTATTCCATGACTACTTATAACACAAAGGCCAGCTTGAACTGATGGCAGCCTTGCAACAGATAAGCACTGCAGCATCAATGAGCATTTTTGCTTGTCTTTCTCTATAGAGTAAATCAGTAAGCACACATTTATGAAGGTTATATTTGACTCTCTTCCTGAAATCCTTTATGACCAGTGAGGGAGTCTGGTGCAGAGATGAGCACAGTTATTGATGTGGTGTTGGTTGGTCCTCCTTCAAACCCAGCCTCCTGTTTGAGGACTGAAGGATGGTGCTTGGTGGTGCGTGGTTCCAGATTCTGGTTGGGATTTTAGGGCTGTATAAATAAGCTTCCAAAATAGAATGTGCTGTGGCAGGAGGGAGGCAGGAAAACGTCTTGTTGCTAAGGAACATGACAGAGAACTGCGAGATGTGACTCAGTTCTTGGCTTCGTGTAAGTTCTCTTCAGGAAGATGTGGGTCCACAGAGCTTGTCTCCAAGTGTGAAGCAATGGATATTTACTGAGGTTTTGAGGGGAACCAGTTGAATTCAGTCCACTCTCACAGTTAAATGTACTTAGAATCATAGAATAGTTAGGGTTGGAAAGGACCTTAAGATCATCCAGTTCCAGCTCCCCTGCCGTGGGCAGGGATGCCGCACATTAGACATGGCACCCAAGGGTTGAACAGCACCACGGATGGAGCATTCACAGCTTCCCTGGGCCACCATTCCAGTGCCTCCAAACTTCTGAGGGTCTGCAGCATCAGGGGCATGGAGAAATATGTGGCTTCTCATCTCCTGATTGCTCTTCTTCAGAAGAGTCTGTTGCTGCTCTTTCTCCCCCTGTTTAGTTTCAGAGGAGGATGAGTCCTCAAGGCCCAATTGCATGGAAATACAATAGCTTGGCTTGCTGCAAATCTCTCTTCAGAGAGGAGGCATTTGGCTTTTGGTCTGTAATACCTACCTGTAGCTTTTTCTATGCCATCCCCATGCCTTTTCCCAGCTATGATGTTGTGAGTGGATATCACCTCCTGCTTGTATCTTTTCAACTGTGCAGCCACATGTGTTCCTGCTCCTACCCTTAGCACCACGCTCTCCTCAACAGCTGGGTTCTGGGGTCTGTAAAATCACTGCTAATAGTAAGAGAACTAAAGCTGGCCATGTGCTTGGGCAGCACACACCCTCCAAGGTGTTCTTTCAAAGTCAAAGTTTACTAACCCTGTACTAGGAAGTGCTCTGTTGTCAAGTTCCAATCCAACATATTAGTGATAGCAACAGGAGATAAAGCAGGTGTTGCGTGTTTGCTTAGCATGGGTTTGGTTTCCCTTGGCAAAGTGTCCTCTGGGAAGCTGCCATTATCCTGTTTAAAATACAGGACCATACTCTGGACGGGCACCAAGCAAGCACTTAGCTTACACCGTTAAGTGTGCAGGACTTGAAATGTGTTTCGTTCTTGGAGCCTTTGTTTCATGGGGTTTTCTTACTGAAAAGGGGAAGAAGATGCAAGCACAAGATGATTTGGGGCAGCACAGGAAAGCTTCAGTTATTAAAGGCTTCTCCTGTTTGTCTGCTGTGATTCAAAGCCAAGGAGTCAGGAGACAGTGCTCTATTCAGAGAATCGTGGCATGGTTTGGGCTGGAAGGGACCTCAAAGCTCATCCATTTCCAACCCCCTGCCATGGGCACGGACACCTTCCACTGGAGCAGCTTGCTCCAAGCCCCTGTGTCCAACCTGGCCTTGAACACTACAGGGATGGGGCACCTTGTACCAGCACCTCAGTACCCTCACATGGAAGAGCTTCTGCCTGAGAGCTCATCTCAGTCTCCCCTCTGGCAGTTAAAGCCATTCCCCTTGTCCTGTCCCTACATCCCTTGTCCAAAGCCCCTCTCCAGGTTTGTTGTCAGCCCCTATAGGTACATTCCTGACCTAGCCCAGGAAGGACATCCTGTGGCCCACAAGAGCCATGCAAGTACCTTGAAGCAGCTGCTGGCACATTTCTCCATGAGCAAGCTTCCTGAAGTATATCCCAAAGTGCCTTTTCAGTCTGGGCATGAGGCTGAGCAGCTTTTGCCCTGCTTTCAATGAAGTAATTGTTACTGTGTAGTTTTTATCAGAGCCAGGGGAATCTCAGGCCTCACTTCTACATAGGTACAGCCTATGGCAGATGCCAAACCCACTATAAACTCCCTGGCACCAATATTCCTTTTCCTTCCCTCCCTTCCCACCACATGAAGACATGTTGCACAAGGGGTCCACCCTCAGGTGAGGGTTTCTGCATCCACTATGCCTCACTATGGAGATGGAGAGCTTGTTGCTGGTTCAGGACCTGTGATTTATCCAGACCTGAAGAAAACCAGCCCTTGGCTCTTCTAGGAAAGCCTCTGTTTCTTGGATTAGAGTGGTTAAATTCAAAGTGGAAAGTAGTATGGATAAGCGTTAGGGTTTGTGTTGAGTTTTGGTCTCTGACTATAGCAACCGTTTAAAACTGCCCTGTAGGAATGCTGCTTTATCTGAGCTTCCTTCTGAATTCACCTGAATTTACTTCTAGGAGCCTCACCTCACGTGGAGACACAAGGTGTGAATGGTGCAGATGTATCAGATCCTCACTTCATTGGTGTGCCCAGTTTGGGGTCAGCTGATGCTAGAAAGCTGTTTGTTGGCTTGTCCTTATCAGACACCTCCTTGCTTTTTTGATCTTCTTTTTATAACCTGTCAGCAAAGAGATCACTGCTTGGGTTGTCTTGATGTTCTCCTTTTCTTCCCCACCCAGGAGAAGCTGAACTCCTACCAGTGAATCATTCCTGCGTAGACACAAAGCTCTGAGGTTGCTTTAGCCTGAGAAGCTTTCCTACAGAGCAGGCAGTGATTGAGAGGAGAGCAGTGCAGGCAACTGTTTAACCAAAGAGCAATGCAGACTTGTGGCCAGGGAATTTCTGGTTATGGAACCTGCTCAGGTATGGCCCTGGCAGTGTTCTGGACACCGATGCAGAAAACAAGGTGATTGTTTTAACTGCACTGAGTGGCTTAAAGGCAGAACAGATTTATTGTGCTTTAGAACTCAGCTCTCCTTTCTGGTTAGTGATCAGTGCCAAGCAAAGGACATCTGTGCATCCCTTGCACCTTTTCCTGCTTTGAACAACCAAGGTGACACCCAAAAGTCACTCTCTGTCCTGCTCACCAGCATTTGTAGAATATCTGCAGTGCTGGACTGCGTTTTTGTCCATTGGACTCATTTTTCATTATGTGGAGTAAGATCCTCTGTGAAGAACTATGTGCAGTCTGTAAATGAACCCCTCTGTATTACTCATGGCTTTATTTATCTCTTTATTTGACTTCTATAAAAGCATCCATCTCAGACCTATCACCTCCAACGTTGACATTCCCCCACATCAGGATGAAACCCCATTTAGGGTATGGCTGCCCCATCCCTGACAGTGATGCCTCTTTGCCACCAGGGCTCCTCATTGCTATTGTGGTTTGTTTGAACCAGCCTTACTCTTCTGGGACCTGATGATGGGGGCTTAATGCAGGTGGAATACAGGGATGTGAGACAGGAGCTAGGGATTGCTGGTGCTGCAGGAGCCTTTACAGCCTCCCAGAGCTGTAAAGGCTTCCCCACAAAGCAGCACAGCCTTTTCTACCCTGTAATTTGTTCTTTTCAATAGAGCTCTTCTGGTTTTACCTCACCTACACAATGGCACTTTTGTTGGGGAGGCCTCTGGGCCTCCCGAAGAGAAGTTGACATCCAAAGGCATTGTCCTGCGTGCCATGGGAATGCTCAGCCTCTCCTTCCAGTCTGTGGGAGGTTATTTGTGTCACCCACTTCTGCCCTGTGTGACTCCCCAAATCCTTCCATTGTGGATTATGCCCTTTAAGGGACTGGCTGGTGTTAACAGGGACTGATTTCACCAGTGCACCACAGAGCCCGTGCGGCAATGCGTAGGGAAACGGAACAGGAGGCTTGGAGGGACAGCTCTCTTCTCTTTGTGGGTTCCTTGTGTTTATTCTGGAGAGGATAAACTGCATCCCTTCAAGTCAGCTGCCTTAGTTTGCTATTAAATCAAACAAAGACAGTAATGTTTTCATCTTGCAATGGCTTGAGAGGACCCGGAAAGCCCTGGAATGGAGCGTGCGGCCGCAGCTGCAGCGAGGGCCATTCACACTGCAGGTGTGCTGGAAAGGGTACTTAGAGCCAAACGTCCTCCACGTGCAGATATTATCCAACACTCGTTTGTTATGGAGGCCCCTACGAGCACTAGAATGGGAGTAAAGTTAATGCCAGTGCATTTGTTTCTGCTCGTGGATTATAAACCGTGTTGGTCAAATCTCTCTTTGGTATCGGACCTTGGAATATCTGTAAATAAGTGGAATTAATGGCACTACAGTTCTTGCTTGCCCTGTAGAACATGCTATTTGGCCTTGCCTGACTTGAGACCAATCTAAACTGAGGTGTTTTCTCTCTGTTTTGTTGTGCAGTGTCGAAGAAGCACGGCAAGCTCATCACCTTCCTGAGGACATTCATGAAGTCGCGCCCAACCAAGCAGAAGCTGAAGCAACGGGGGATACTGAAGGAAAGGGTGTTTGGCTGTGACCTGGGGGAGCATCTTCTCAACTCTGGCCATGATGGTAAGAAACGCTCCATCCTTGAGCTCTTCCTCTGTTGAGGGTCTTATTTCAGGGTGATGGTAGCCAGTGAAGGGCTACCTGGGGCTAGCAGAGGAATGGGTAAGAGAAGAGAAGGCTCCAGGGAAACCTTAGAGCAGCTTCTGGTGCTTAAAGGGGCTACAAGAAACCTGGAGAGGAGATTTTATAGAGAAAGTAGGGACAGGATAAGGGGTAATGGAAGAAGTTTGATTTAGGTGATATAAATAAGCAGCTCTTCCCTGTGAGGGTGCTGAGGTGCAGGATGCCCAGAGAAGCTGTGGCTGCCCCATCCCTGGCAGTGTTCTAGACCAGGTTGAACCAGGCTTGGAGCAAGCTGCTCTAATGGAAGGTGTCCCCTGTGCAGGGACTGGGACTGGATGAGCTTTGAGGTCCCTTCCAGCCCAGACCAGTCTGGGATTCTAATAAGAAGCAAACGTGGTTGATGTGGGAGTGCTGGAGCTGCATGGAAGCACTGGCAATGAGTTCTCAGCCTTTCAAAGTCTCTGAATAGTGAATAAAGGGGTTTTTATTCCTTTTTTTCAGGGAAATAGACTTTATTTTAGTCTTTATTTAGAAATCAGACCTTATTTATATGTCAGTGTCAAGGAATGATTAACTGGTGTGTTAAACCCATGTGTTTCTCCGAGTCGGTACCTTGCGGTGTAAGTCCCTCCTCTGCCTTTTCCCTTGCTTTCACAAAGCTTACAGGAGTTAAATGGGCATACTGTTTCATCATGGCTTCCTTTTCCCTCAGCTTGTCAGGGTGAGTTTTCTGTAGCTCTTCTCAGTCCCTTTCACTTCCCATCAGCAGTTCAGGGAGACAGCAGAGAAGTTCCATCCTTCCCAAGGAAAAATCACGCTGTTGTTAGTACTCCTCCTTGGATGAACTTTGCTTTCACGTGCTCATTCCTACCCTCTCACTTTGGGTTGGGGAGGTACCTGCAAACCCAAGGCAGGGATTCTTCCATGGTTCTCATGGTTTCACGTTGTAACAGCAACAAGCACACCCTGACTTTGCCAGTTGGTGAATAACAAAAGCTTGTTCTTATGGAATCGGGGCTGCAGCAAGGCTTATTGGCTTGTTAACCAGAGCCAGTCTTTATTGCTGGGCCTTGAAAAGCATCAGAGAGCCAGAAACAGGATGGTTTGGAGACAGAAACAGACAGTAACTCGTGGAAGAACTACATCAGGGGTAGGTAATTCACACCACTGGGTAGCTGGGTTTATATTCATGCTGTGGGAGCAATCTGGGAGGCAGGAGGCACGCCAGCAGAGTGAGCTCATTCTTGGGAAAGAGAGAGCTCTCTTTTATCCCCAACCCTCCTCCTGCCCATTTGAGTTAGGCAGAAGTCAGCAATAACTAAAGCTTTTCCCTGCCCTCCTTGTTGATGTCTTCCCCTGGCTTGGTGTGCTTTGTCTCCTTTTTGCACAGCAGGGTTGGTTTGGGTGTGATTCAGCTCTCTGCCCCATATTCCAAGTGATGTAATCCTGGGATTGGTTTTGTGGAGATGTCGCTGGGTTCCTGTGAGCCAGGCTCCGTGCATGAGCAGTGTTTTAACATTCCCTCATTCCATAGCATTAATGTTTGCTCAGTCTTGGAGGCAGCTGCTGAAAGGGGATGGAGATACCACAGGAGACCCTGCGTGGAATCAGGGAGAGCAAGGAGCTCTGCTCCCTCACCTTGTAAACAGAGCACAACCAGGTAGTTTTGTGGGAGCACAGTGTTGGAAATGGGAAGCAAGGAGTGCACATGCTCCTCAGGAATGCAGTGTTGAACCAAACTGGGGTTACGTTCAGAACTCTGTTCATTACCAAAGCCTAAAGAGAGGCTCTTCATAGGTACTATGGCAATAGGGCAAGGGGTGATGGGTTTAAGCTGAAACAGGGGCAGTTCAGGTTGGATCTAAGGCAGAAGTTCTTCCCTGTGAGGGTGCTGAGGCACTGGCACAGGGTGCTCAGAGAAATGGTGAATGCCCCATCCCTGGCAGTATTCAAGGCCAGGTTGGACACAGGGGCTTGGAGCAAGCTGCTCCAGTGGAAGGTGTCCCTGCCCATGGCACGGGTTGGAACTTGGATGATCTTAAGGTCCTTTCCAACCCAAACCAGCCTGGGATTCCGTGGTTCTATGCAGCAGATTAGGTGTAACCTCTGACCCAGGTAGAGGCCATGTTCCCTTTGTAGGTAGAGAGCCTTTTTCCTCTCAAAGGAAACCAACTAGAACTTAAATTTAGCTTGACCCCAATTAGCAAGAATTGTGCTTGCAGGGGATGTGTTTGTTTAGTGTGGGAGCTGGTGAAGTGCTGCATTGCAGCATCTGTGCCATGTCCTCATTTGTGCTTCTGAGTAGTTCGAAACAGGGCCCTCCATGGCTCCAGGGTGCCCAGAGAAGCTGTGGCTGCCCCATCGCTGGCAGTGCTCAAGGCCAGGTTGGACACAGGGGCTTGGAGCACCCTGCTCTAGTGGAAGGTGTCCCTGCTCTTGGAACTGGATGAGCTTTAAGGTCCCTTCCAACACAAACCAGGCTGGGATTCCATGGTTCTGTAAGAACTAAAACGAGCACCCTGTGTCAGTGCAGCTTATTGGGCATCCTGCAGTGTTACCTGTTCCTTCAAGCCATGCCCTGGCTACAGCTGAGTGATGCCTTCGATGCTAACCTATTGCAGATTTGAGCTAGGGAGAGTACTGTGATCAGAACAGGAACATGAGGAATGAGATCTTGGGCAGCATCTTGGCAGGGGTCTATAAAGACCTGCTTCCCCTTAACTCAAGGATAAGGTTGGTCATCTCCTTGTTGTCACTTTGCTTCCTGCTACTGATGCTAGGAGTCCCATTTACTAAGAGTTTTTGTGGTCATAAAGGTCTCCCTGGCTGGCTTTGGGTCTTTGCCATCTCGATGTGCAATTTAGGACAGCTGAGTCTTAGTATTTAGCTTATATGGACGTTTTAGAGGGTAAATGCAACCATTTTCCCCTCTCTGTCTTACTGCTGGAGAGGGAAATTGAACAGGACAAAGCAGAAGTGAAGCAAAGGAGAAAGTTATAAACATTTACAGCTCTATTGCTTTTTTCCCCCTTGCCTTTCTTCAAACACTAGATTGAATTGTAGACACAAGGCACGTCCTGGAATCCAAGATGGTGCGGGTGAAACCTCTGCTTGTCATGGCCTGGACCACAAAGGGAATTGCTTTGCTCCAAGGATTTTGCTTCAGAAAGTGCTCTGCAGATCTTTCATGAGAAGTAGAACCTGAAGCTTTAGTATAGGCTTATGGAATGGTTTGAGCTGGAAGGGACCTTGAAGCTGAAGGAATATTGCTCAGGGAAGGAATAAACCCAACTCCATTAGCACAGTTTTGCTGTCTGCCTGGGAACATGGAATTGGCAAGGGCTTCGTGCTGGGTTTAACAAACACTGGTGGGCCCTGAGGTTTCCTGAACAGAGATTACTGGGGCTGGAGGTACATTCTGTGTGCTGAAGTGGCTTCTTTGTGGTGGTCATCAGGAACCAGGTGCTGAGCTAAGACAGGCCTTGATGGCTCTTGATACAGACCACGTGTGTGATCAAGTCTGGTTGGTAAAATGAAGGAAACCACAATAATTGACCAACATGAGTGGAATTTTGGTGTCGATGCTGCTACATCCTGTGAGAAGAAATCCCCAGTGTTATGGTTCTGATGGGCTTGGGATGCAGAAGCTGGAATTGGGCTCTGAACTAGCAAGTTCACTTAGGGCTTTATGCCACAGGCAGGCAGAGGGGCCTGGAAAAGTCACAACGTGATGGCAGAAGTCACTGTTGTGCTGTCATCCCATCATTACATGACACGGTCCCCTCCAGGTGTGTGTCTATACATGTAGATGAGGATGTAGCTGGAGGGCTTGGGCCTCCAAGGGCAGAGGAGGTTAAACGCACATGTCATTGTTAAACATGTAGAACTCAGAATGTTCAAGTCACCATTCCACCAAAGGCCTTCAGGTAGAACTATAGCCCTCCTTGGACTGCAGGCACTTCTCCAACCCTGCAGAACTCCCCCAAAATATCCATGCTGCTGCCATGATATATTTAGCTTAAAGAACAGCTCGTCCTGGTAACCAGATTAGGAAATGTACAGAGCAAGTCTGCTGGAGCTTTTTCAGTGTCTGATCTTTATTCTGGCTGTGTCCATGACAAGGAAGTGCTTTGGGAAACATATTGTAGGTGCTGCATCCCTCACCCTTCCCCCTGTTGTCCCTTGACCTGGTTCACGTTATCACAACAGGTTGCTGCTCAGCTCAAGTACCATAAATGCCATGCAAACACTGTTCTTAGCCTGCTGTTTGTTGACACAGCTCCATAAACCCCAGGAGATGAGGCCTTGGAGCTCTGGAAGGTCCCACACGCAGTGCATGCATCACCCTTTGTGGGCATTATCAGCCTCCTGGTAGGAATTGGGCAGGAATGTGCTATGTATTTATTTGTTTATGCATTCCTTTCAATGGAGAACCCTAACAGGATTCAGCTGTGGATTGCTAAAGTCTTTGGAATTGTGGAGCTGAGCATTAGGAGCTTGTTCAAGCATTGGGCTGGTTCAGCTTGGGGAAGAGAAGGCTCCTTAAGGGGAGACCTTAGAGCAGCTCCAGTGCCTAAAGGGGCGCCAGGAAACCTGGAGGGTTTGAATGTCTTTGCAGAAGGATTTACAATTCAGGGCCATTTTGTTGTGCCCTGTGCTCAGGACTCACCTGCAGAGAGGGAAGCACAGAGCATCCGAGTGCAGGAGAATGGACTCAGAGATGGCATTTGCTGCTTGATGGAAGGAGATTTGCCACTTGACCTATTCAGGGTCTGTCATGTGGCGAATCGATCGGACCCATCATCTAACATAAGGGTAAATGTAGATCAGCACAGGAGCTTGCGGAGGGATCCACCGGGATCCGAGCTTTTCCCATGAGGATTTGCTCACAGAAGCCAAGTGCTCATTTTCCTTCTCTGTTCAAGGGAGTTTTATCTCCCTTTTATTAAGGGATTTCCTCCTTCTTCAGCTTCCAAGGGTGGATGGATAGCTCCAGCAGTGGATGCTGCGTGAGGCTGAGAAGTCAGCTGGAAGGAATTGGTTGGTGAAGCGGTTTGAATATTAACTTGACACCTAATTATATCCTCTGGGCTTATTGTTTCCATTCTGCTATAGCCTGGTTTGTCTGCAGCTTCTGTGAGGGGAGCACGTTGTGTAGCTTCTAAATCCAGTCACGCTCTGGGAGACATTAGGGGGAGAAACTCTCAGTGGTAAAAGCTAAACCTGTCTTGGCTCTGGTACAGAAAGTAGCATCTCCTTAATGTTTGCATTTGCTTAAGCCAAGGGGTAAGGGTTAATCCTGTGTGGATTTGCAAACAAAAGGAACCTTTGGCTAATATTGTGGCTTTATTCAATATTGTAGCTCTCCTGGAAAGGAATTTCATGCCATGGTTCTTGTGGGAGGTGTGATGGGACCTGTGCTGTCTCAGCTTGACCACAGTTGACTCTCTTCAACCTGATTCACATCCTGGCATTTCTTTAGAGCAAAGAAGATCTCTGAGCACTTTCCACACCAAATCCTACAGTGAAATTTCTTACAGGCTTTCTCCCCTAAGAACTAAAGGGAGAACTAAAGCAATAGCTCAGCTGGGTTTAGTGTATGGCATCTGACAACACAGCCTGAACTAGGACTTTAATGACATGCTCAACTAACCAGTGACACTTGCTCCTCAGTCCCACAGGTCCTCAAGAGCTGCACTGAATTCATTGAGAAACATGGCATTGTGGATGGGATATATCGTCTGTCTGGGATTGCATCCAACATCCAGAAACTACGGTAGGGGCACCACATCTGACCCACTGGGATGGGCCTGACCCACCAGAGACCTCTTCTGTCCCCCAGTCTGTGTTCTGTCACACAGCATTGTGTCTAGGGAAAGGCAGGAGCTGCTTCTTCTTCATCCTGTAAGGGATGTAGGGCTGATGGCTGCTGTTACAAATGCACCTGGTGCCTTGGGCACAGGTACACATGGGCTCCGTTCTGTCTGCAGAGAAGTGAGCTCTGTGTTTGAGCTGTGCTGAAGGCACATTTTATCTTCTGGGCTACAGATTGCCGGGCTTGGACAGCAGGAGATGTTACCACCAAGCCCCTGACACTGTGGTTGCAATGTAGACAATCGCTGAGCAGTTCTGATTTAAAGTTAAAGCCCCTCTCAACTTCATCAGGAGCAGCCGTGTTGTCACAGCCCCTGCCAGTCTGTCTTCCTAATTCAAACCAGCACTTTCCATGCACATGTTCCAGCAGCTCAGCTTTTCTTTCATAAATGTTTGTGATTTGGGTTTTCCTCTCTCTCAGAAAGCCAAGGGAATGCTCAGGGATTTTCTTCATGTGGTTCCTGGCTCCCTTCACCCCATAGCAGAGGCATGTCCTCAGGGGATTTCTGCTCGCCCCAGTTTCTGTGTGCTGGTGGGCATTGCTTTCTCATTTTGATTTCCAAGCCTTGGCAATACAAAGGGACAGCAGCCTTCCTTCACGGGCACTGCACTCCACCAGGCAGGCCCCAGTCACAGTTAAACCTTCAGATTGCCTTTGTGCTTTGGAAGATATGCTTAGCCTTTGGGAAAAGCCCTGTCGCAGCAATAGGGCTTGCAGGCCAGGCACTCAGTTGTAAAACTAACTGGAAATGCCTTATTAAACCAAAAGGCTCTTCTTTATGGAAAGCTCCACTCTAGCAGCACCACAGCCATCGAGCACGTGGCTTTGGGCACTAAGGGTTGATCAGGAGCTACTCTCTTTTCTTGACTGTAATTTGCCCTGTTTTTTCCTTTCATCCCTCCATTTTGCTGTTCTCATTTCCAGCCATGAGTTTGACTCCGAGCAGATCCCTGACTTGACAAAGGATATTTACATCCAGGACATCCACTGTGTGGGCTCCCTCTGCAAACTGTACTTCCGTGAGCTCCCAAACCCTCTGCTGACCTACCAGCTCTATGAGAAGTTCTCAGTAAGTACCTTTGGCTTTCCACTTCAGCTCCACTTCATCCACATGGAGAAACACTGAAGAGGATCCAGCAGGAAGCTGAACTTGTCTTACACACACTTTTCTTTGTCTTACTTCTGTGTAAGTTGGGGTTTCTAGATCAAATCTGCACCCCCTTTAGGTTTACTGCCCTGTGCCACACCATCTTAATTCCAATTGTGGAATGTAAGAATTCCCCTCTCGTTTCCATCCCCCAGTGATTACTTGAATGTGACTGAGATTAGAAGCAAGAAGTGCTTGGAGCTGGAGACCCTCTGTAAGGAATGGCTCAGTTGTTTTAAAGGTGATGATTTACAGCCTTGCTGGAAGGAGGCAATGCAGATTTCTCTTTCCAGTCTCACCTGTAGGAACAATTGCTGCCTCATTCCTGCTGCTCTGTGTGTGTCCAAATTCAACAGCAGAACAAATTGATTCATGTCCAACTCTGTATTCTTGTCCCTGTTTATATACACAGATAAAATAAGCCCCAAATGCCAGGCAGTGCATCTAAAATAATTGGTTTGCACCCGTGTTATAAAGGTAGCTTTAAAAACAACCAGTCCCTCAATTCTTTCCCTCTTTTCTCATCCCTGTTTCAGAGCACAAAGGGGCCTTCCCCACCTCTTGTTTCCTTTTGAACATCTGGGCTGAAAGGCTCCATTTTAAAGTCTCTCAAAGTCTGAAATAACAGTGTGCTTACTATAGGTACTGAGGTGCCAGTGTGACTTGTCTTGAACAGTTGGTTTTGATGATCTTAAAGGTCTTTTCTAACCTGATTGATTCTGTGGTGTTATAAGGTGGCCTACATCTTGATGTGCTTGGCCTTTCTCACATTATCTCTGTGCTGCTCTGTCCCCAGAAGGTTAAGACCAGCACAATCCACCTCACTGCTGCAGAGGCCACGTGGATCCAGATGATGGGCCAGGTATTGAGTCTCATTTGCAGCTAAATCCCTTCCTGTCTCATTCCAGGATGCTGTTTCTGCTGCTACAGATGAGGAACGGTTGGTGAAAATCCATGATGTCATCCAGCAGCTGCCCCCTCCTCACTACAGGTGAGTGTCAGGATGGGTTCTAGCTCAGGTTTGCTCCTTAGCAAACGCTATCGCCTCTGCACAGTCTTATTTGCCTGCCTTGGAAACTATGTTTGGAGGCAAAGACAGTGTTGTAGTAGACTCATTATAATATGGGGTTTAAAAAACACCAGTTAACTATAATATATTCCAACTTATTATTAACTAATGTGTGAATTACTGTGTAACTCACAAATCAGTTACTAATTTGGGTTATTAGAGTGTAAGTAATTGTGTTTAATACTCAAGGCCATGCTAATAGCCCTTGTGTATTAAGAGTTATGGTGAAAGGGCATTAGACACAAAAAAGATGGTGATTGGTATTACTAATATAATAGTGTATGATAATGAGTCTTTTAGTAACTAAGTGTTGTAGTGGAGTGTGCTAAGTTCTCTTCATCAACTATGTATTCTAATGGCTGGGTGCAACTCCTAAAGCTACTTAGATATGGGTAACTGCTTATTGTGTAAAGAATGCTAAGCAAGCAACAAGAGAAAGCAAAGTAAATCAGTGCTGGTTTATGCTAATATATGTTAATTTATCCATGTAAATGCAAATGCAGTTGGATGGGGATCTGGTGATCGGGCTGTATGCAGATTTATGCTAATGCATTGAAATGAGGGGATCTGGTGATCTTGGGTTTTAGCTCTGTGCAGATATAATTAATATACATGGAAAATTATGTTAATGATGCTAATGTATGCTAATATATTTAAATGAGGAGGACCTTCCGTGTTCTGACTCTTTGCAGATTTAGGCAGGAAAATTAAAGTTTTATGTTAATGAATAATTTATGCTAGAATTGAAATGAGGGGACCAGCTAATCTCTAATCTCGTGTCCCCACTCTATTCAGCTGTGAGGCTTTATGTTAATGTATTCTAATTTATGCTGATGTATTGAAATGATAGGATCTGTTGATCTTGGTTTTGCGTTCTGTGCAGCTTAATGGGGTATGAAAATGTTAAGGCGTTTATGATTAGACACTATGACTATTTGAATCACTGTAATGTATGGTGGTTAGCTGGACCATTGCAGTGCTGTTCCTGAGTGCTGTAACTGTCTTATATGTTACTTCAGTATCACTAATTAACTCTGTGGGCATTCATCTGAACTAATCATAGTTAACTAATGCCTTAGAAGCTATAACTGTGTGTGTGTGTGGTAGCTGGCACACTGCTGACTAATGGCAATACTCTGTGTATGTTAACCGAGGGGATAGGACCTTGAGGGGACCTTCTCCCAAGTGATCTCCTTTTCCCTAAAACACCTCATCATTTGAAGGGGGTGAACAAAGACTTGGAGCTCGTGAGTCCTCTCTGATGGAGCCCTAGACCAGAGGGGGGGACATGGGAGACACCAGGACACAAAACACTGTCCAAAGAGGGACAAAACACTTCATTGTTGTGCTGCTCTGTGCAGCAAACTTCCATGGTGTGCTCCATTTTATTTCCAGCTGAAAACATCCATCCTCACTCCAGGTGTTGTCCCTGTGAAGTTTAACCTTTCTATGTATGTACAAGAGCCTCGGAGCAGTCAGTTCATAAGTAGAGTCAGACACAGTGGAGTTTTGTGGCACAGTGTTACAGTAAAGCAGCCAAGCAGTGAAATTCCAGGGTACTGTGGTTCTGGATCCAGCCCTCAGACTGAGTAGCTTTTCCTTAAGCCTACCTAAATGAGGACAGGCACCCCTACCTCAGTGTAATTACTTGCTAAAGACAACTTCACCGTCACTGTTAGGGTACACAGTGCAAGGTTTTATCTCCTGGGAGCTGTCAGACCAAAAGAAACTAATGAAGTGGGGTTTGTTTTGTAAGCCGCAGCATGGCTCTGCTCATCCGTGCTGAACATTGGCCTGTCTTCTCTTTTCCAGGACACTGGAGTTCCTAATGAGGCATTTGGCTCGTCTTGCTGATTACTGCTCCATCACAAACATGCACACCAAGAATTTAGCAATTGTCTGGGCTCCAAACCTCCTGAGGTACCCTTTGGCTTTTCTCCCCCATTTCAACACTAGATGAGGGTTTATATTTACATAAAACCAGATAGCTGCTCTCCAGCAACATCACAGCTTTCAGCAGGTGAGAAAGAGCTTCCTTTCCTCCATCCTATGTGCTCTTTTCCTCCTGTGAAACCTACTAATCGGAACAGAGCACAAGCTTGAGGCCAGCTCCTGACCCAGCAATGTAGTTCAGCCACAACCCTGGCCCCTATTGTACTGATTCCTGGACTGCTGTTGTGTCCAGCCTGAGACATGTGGGAAACCTGAGTCATAGATTCCCCTGTGAACATGCCAAAGCCTTACCCAAAAGAAGCACATCTTCAAGCATTCTTCTGGCTGTTGGTGTTTCATTTCCTCTGCCTTCTCTTCAGATCAAAGCAGATAGAGTCTGCCTGCTTCAGTGGAACCGCTGCCTTCATGGAGGTGCGCATCCAGTCAGTGGTTGTGGAATTCATCTTGAACCATGTGGATGTCCTCTTCAGTTCCAAGCTCAGTTCAGTCATACGCGATGGAGCAGGTGAGTGGCTTCCTCCAGGAGCTGCATCTCAATCAAAAGAGGTAGCAGGCACTTAGTGGGCATCTGGGACATTGAAAATACATTTGTTCTATAAGCTAAAGGACAGATTTCCAGGGTCGTGATATTAGAACCTGGCAAATACATCCTGGTGTTAGAAACTGCTGTTAGCACCTTTCACAGGAGCCAAGGATGCTCCACATAAGCATGCATCTTAGTGTTCAGCTGCTACTTTTATGTTCTAGCACTGAGAAATAAGGAATCTCCTAAACCTTTGTACCTTGTGCTCCCTTCTCTTTCTTTTTAAAACCATCCTCACAAGTGGTCCTGCATGTCCATTCGAGCTGCCTTGCAGTACCACACCATACCTGGTGTGTCCACCCTCACCAGCACCTTAGAACATAGAGAAACAAAGCAAGCTTTCTGTATTCAGTAATGTAATAGGGAGTAAGGAACTTAACAGGGAATACTTTAGCATGTGCTGTAAGTATGCCCATTGCACTGAAAAGGAGCAGAGTTGCATCAAGGAAGTTTACTCTCTGTCAGCTTACCAAACTTAGGTACCACGAGCTGTTACTACTCCTAAGCAGCAGTCGGCCTGTACCATCTGCTTTGATAGCCTGCATTTCCTATGAAATGTACTCATCCTTTGCAGGTACAACCACCTGTGGGTACAGATAGTTGGTTTTCCAGTGCATTTACTGCTCCCCCTTTTAAACAGCTCTCTTAGACAGCAGAGTTGCTCCAAGTCCAGCTTCTGTTCCTACTGGAAGGCAATTTCAAGTCAAGAGGAGCCAGAGGTTAACTTGGCTGAACAGGAATAGGCCACAGCAGGCTGAGCACTGCCAGGGCAAAATAAGCACACTAAGAACCAGAGCCAAATGATTATCCAGGCTTAGAGTGTACCATGGAAATTCAGCTAATTGTTCAATGACTTGGTCATTCATAGTCAGTGTGCTCTGACACAAAACTGGCAGGGAGATGGCTCAGGCTCTTTGACAGCAGATGGACCAAGAGCAGGCAAGGCAGCTTCCAGGAGCCTGGCTTTGAGCAAGGCTTCCTACCCACTTCCACCCCTGAGAGGTCAAAGCGGTATTGCCAAGCCTGCTTTAAGCCACTCCAGGTAAGGCAAAGAGAGCTGGAACCCAAACTTCACCTGGGATAGCATTTACTGCTGACAAACCCTACACAAGAGCTGGGGTGCTGCAGGAACAGCAGTAGGAAAGGAACCAATTGAGGGTGTAGACGCAATGGCATCCTTCCCCCCGACCCCTTAACTCACAGCACTTTAGTTGCACCAAGAGATGGAACCTGGAAATGACCAAATCTGTGTGGGAATAAACCCACATCTTTCTTTACAGGCTTTTGCATGCAGGTGAAGCTTAAAGAAGGCTTTTCTTCATGTGGGTTTCTAACCTCTCTGCTTCTTAAAAGACATTAAACTGCTCTCAGTTATGTGTATTTCTGTTTGTCGTAAGCATCCCTCTAACAAAGGGTTACTCTGACCACATATTTCAGTGGCTGAGATAACAAAGCTTTAGGAAAACACAGCACCTCCCTAGACACACAGAGCAGAGCTTTGATCTCTGTACCGCTGTGTTCTGATTCTCCTGTTGCCTGTGGTTTTCCCTTGCAGGGCACAGCTCTTTATCACGGCCCAAGTCTCTGTTGGTGTCCTCTCCTTCCACCAAGCTGCTCACACTAGAGGAAGCCCAGGCACGGACACAAGCCCAGATCAACTCTCCCATCGTGGCAGACAGCAAGTACATCGAAGTGGGAGAAGGCCCTGCAGCTTTACAGGGGAAGTTCCACACAGTCATAGACTTCCCATCCGAAAGGTAGGGATGAGTTTCCTTTCCAGCACGTGTCATAATTGGTTTGGGGGTTTATCACAGCAAAACCTTGCCAATATTGACTTATACTGATCATACCTGAAGGACTGTAGCCAGTTTTCCACCTGCTTTGGGCTATGGGAGGGTTCAGCTTAGATCAGCTGTCTGCTGGACTCAGTTTAGCCATGTAACTTCTGGGCCACAGCCACCTTTTCAGCAAGGTTATTGCATGTATAAACCCACGTTGTATGTGATGCATATTGATACCTGTACTGGTCACACACACTGGCATGTAAGTGGGGTGAACACCTGGAAACATGGGGAGTTTGCAGGTTTCAAGACTGAGTGCCTGGAACAAATCCAGGTTCCCCTCGAAATGGAGCAGTTGAATGGATGTGATGGCACTAAATATGGCAGTGGGAGGAGGCAAATGTGATTTTACAGCATCAGCAAGAGATGCTTTCACAGTTCATAGAGAACTGGTGCATCTGCCAGCTAAATAAAAGCCACCCCTTCACTGCCATGCTGTAGGAGTATTTGAGCTTAGCTCACCTGCACTTTACCCTGCAGCACTTCAGGGCTGAGCTGTAGGAATGAAAAGTATCCTCAGCTATTGAAAAGAGACCGAGTTCCTAAGCTCTGTAAGGCAGACAGTGCTAATAACAACCTGCCAGTAACAGGAGCTGAGTGCAGCTTCCCCCTCCAGCAGTTTGCCCTGTTCTCTCGCTCCAGGAAGAGGCCTCCCAGCAAGATGAAGAAGTCTCCAGTTGGCAGTTGGCGTTCCTTCTTCAACCTGGGAAAATCCTCCTCCGTATCCAAACGCAAGCTGCAGCGCAATCCCAGCGAGCCCTCGGAAATGAAAGCCATAGCCTTGGCAGGTGAGGATCCAGCTCCCAAACCCCAAGCTTCCTAGCAGGGCACGGTTCAGATTTGCAGTGTGCTTCTATCTCCTTCTAGCGTTCGAGTCGTGCATGACACCTTCAGCTGACTGCTCCCTTTCCTAAATGGATCTCATGTTAGCTCAGATGTAGAGGGCTCTTCGGAGAGCAGCATGTGAAAGACCATATGTGGGCACCACCGTAATGAGTCTGAGTAATTCCTTTTGGCACTTACTATGAAATCATAAGTTCTGTCTCCCTTTGCTGCTCTCAAAAGACACCAGTTAAAGGAAAGTCACCTTTCACCCCGAAAGTATAACTAGAGGCATCACCCAGCAACAATTATAGCCACGTCCAGTGTTCATAGGCTGAATTGTGCACCCCTTCCATATGCAGTTTACTGTCTCTTTCCCAGTTTAATAATAGCAGCAGTATATTCTTGTGGTAAAACACACCACAAATCCCTAAACACCGTCTAGCAAGGACTTTTATCCCATCTTTTACCTGGTGCCATTTCCAGATTAAGACAAACACATGCTGTGAGTGCCCTTAGGGCTGCCCTCTCACACTTGCTTAGTGCTCATCAAACAAGTTGTGTAAATGTTACATCCTTCCCCATTTTTAAGGGGTTTTGTTTGCTGGCAGGAGCCAACCCATTACCATGGGTACATCCAGGCAGAGCCTGCAGTAGAGTGATGGGAGGGTTGTTTCCCAACCTGTCATCTGCAGCAGTTACTATTTAGGTGGGTCTCTAAAATAAGCACAACTGTTACTGCTACTGGAAACCCATTTGTGGGTTTCCTGCCGGTGTTACATGGCCACATATAAACCACTTCCCTAACTCAGCCTTTCCCTGTCTTCCCTCAGGTGGACGAGGAGACAGCGGGACTCTTCGCTCAGCTAAGAGTGAAGAATCACTCACCTCCCTGCATGCTGTTGATGGTAAGACAAGTTGTATCTGCCCTTTTAACCTGTATGCTTTTAAAAAGGCAGTTTGCATTATTGACTGCAGATTTTCACTTCCAGCCCTCCAGTAAAAGCTGGACTTGCTAACTAATGAAGCAGCTGACTGCTGCCCAACACATATGGCTATCACAGAGAAAGCCTTAGTTCTACAGCACACTTAAACTAGTTTTGCTTGTGCACACAGCTCAGTTCCAGACTGATTGAGCAAACACAATAAAGAGCTACTGCTAACTGCATTGGGTTTGTGTGTAAGGGTTCACCAGGTGAGCATCTCACACACTGCCTTAAGGCTACTTCAAAAAGACCACCAAACCATCCTGGACAATAAAACTTGACACTAACCCATCTCTGTCTGCCCTTTTCTAGGTGAATCTAAACTCTTTAGGCCCAGAAGACCTAGGTCCAGTAGTGATGCATTGTCTGCTTCCTTCAACGGAGAGCTCTTGGGAAACATGAATCGCTGCAATTCTTACGACAACCTTCCCCACGATGACAGCGATGGGGATGAGGGGCTTATCCACGTTCCTGCCCTCATTTCTCCTCGCTCTGCTGAAGATGTTGACCTGAGCCCACCCGACATTGGAGTCGCAAGCCTGGATTTTGACCCTATGTCTTTTCAGTGCAGCCCACCCCAAACAGAGTCCGAGTGCCTGGATAGCAGTACCTCCCTGCTGGAGTCTGTTGGCATAAATAAGGAGAAGCCAAGCCTCCTAAAGAAAGATCTAGAATCAGGCAGCCAGTCCCAGACACCAGGCAGTGCCACGAGCTCTGAGACAGTCTCCCCTTTCCACGAGAAGATGAGTCCCTTCTTCACTCTGGACCTGAGCCCCACGGAAGAGAAGAGCTGCAGACCCCCCACGTTCTCACCCAAGATGGGCCGGAAACCCATCCTATCTCCACCACTGACTACACCAGAACCTGTCTCCTTCGCGCTGCCCAGCCGCATGCCAGAAGCCACTGGGGCAGTGCCCATCACATCCAGAAACTCGTCTGCTTCCACCTGGAGCAAAGGGATTGGCATGACTGAAATGACAAACAGGTCCCCAACCCAGATGTCCTTGCCCCTGAAAAACAGTGAAACAGGAGCAGGGGAAGGAGCCCATCAAGAGCTGCAGCACACCCAGCTAGTGACTGCTGGCAAAGCAGAGTTGCCAGAAGAAGGGGAGAGACCAATGTCAAGCAGTCAGAATAAGACTGTACCCACTGGACACACACAGCCAGGTACAGTGCATTTTCCTCCATTCTTTCTTTAAGTTCCAAAGGGGACCTGCTCTCAGAAACGTCCTCCTCTGCGTGCCTTTTAGGAGAGGGGATTGCCCGTCAGTTCTGATCACAAGTGTCTTGCAGGGCTGTGCGAATCAGTAAGGTCTTAACCTCTGCCTTCTCCCTCCATCACACAAATCACATAATGGTCTATATACCACTTATTTTTCCCCCCATCCTGTCATATGTGAAAAGCTCTAGCATGTCCTTCTCAATCATTTCAGCCAATAGACCACCTAAGACTTTGTTAAACACTCGAAGAAGGGACCTTTTCGCCTAAAACCTTATGATCAAAATTGTGTAAGGGTGTCTCATTCTCTGCTTCCTACCTCTCTAGAGGAGCCTTTAGACAATCTCTTGTGGCTTTTTTTCCCCTCGTTGCGATGAACTGCTGTGCTGTTGAGCAGCGTTTGCATTGTGAGACATGAGCTCTTAAGTCGTGTTTCACCTCAGACGGAACGGCCACTGTGAGAAAGTGTGGAAAGCCTCTTATTTTTTTATAGTACTCATTACGGTCACTCTCCTTATTGGGTAACTTCAAATCAACTCTCTCTCTCGATTTTCCCCCTATTAGGAGCAGTTGCCCTCGACTCCCCCCAGGATCCTGTTCCCGTCAGTTCTGTGTCTCTTATCCCTCCTCCTCCTCCGAAAAACGCGGCGCGCATGCTGGCCCTAGCGTTAGCCGAGTCTGCGCAGCAAGCGTCCGCTCACTCTCAGAAAAGGCCAGGAGATGCTCATGCTGAAAGTACAAATTGTGGAGAGGCTGAAAGTGGCACAGCTCTAGAAAAGCTCCATCTCTCTGCCGGTGCTCCAGACAAGCTCCACCTCTATACTGGTCTGCCCGAGAACCGACTTCACTTCCAGACGGGTGCACCAGTAGAGCAGGATTTCCAAGGTAGCAGCAGCACACCCGGGGAGCAGAACCACCCACCGGGTGCACCTGGAAGCCAGGACCCCCTTCCTCCTCTCCACACCCCAGGCGTGCCTGGGGACGTGCCTGGCAGCAGAGATGCAGAGCAGGAGCAGTCCAGCTTCCATCCTGGTAAACCGGGGGACAAAGACCACTTCCCCTCCCATGCTGGGGACTGGGAGCATACCCCTCCACACCCTCCTGGTGCACTGCCTGACTGGGAGCCACCGGCAGCAGACTTGTCTGTAGATAGGCCCCAGCTCTGCACCTCTGCTGCTGGGGACAAGCACCACGTTCCCATCTGCACAGCTGATGACAAGCTTCAGTCTCCTCCTGTCCTAAGTGCCGGGGAGAAAAGCACCCCGGCCTCCCTGCCCTACTTAACACCCATCCAGACAGCAGCAGCTGAG
The DNA here is from genome assembly GCA_032466535.1 of Forpus xanthops. Lineage (NCBI taxonomy): Eukaryota > Metazoa > Chordata > Aves > Psittaciformes > Psittacidae > Forpus > Forpus xanthops. The sequence goes on from JASSUY010032072.1 coordinate 127,643, forward strand.
CCTCAGCGGGGACCTGCAGGTGCCACCACGATGCAGGCAGAGGTGGTGGTGCCAGCACCACGCACAGCACCGAGCAGCCAGCCAGCCCCGGCGCAGCGCCACGATCCCCAGGCGGCAACGGGACAAGTGCCGGTGGCCTCCTCTAAGGCACCCAGTGCTTCCAGTCAGGTACGTGCTTGTGCTCCCCCCAGCCTCACATGGGCTTGTAATCATAGGAGGTGCAGCTCTGGGAGAGCCCCGTTCCAAATGGCACAAGGCAAGGGAGTCACAGGATACTGGGAATTCCACCAGAGCAAGGCTTCGAGGAAAGCAGTGCAGGATTTCCTCAGGGAGCACCCCAATATAGAATCATGGAATGGTTTGCGTTGGAAAGGACCATAAAGCCCATCCCGTTCCAACCTCCTGCCACAGGCAAGGATCTCTCACACTAGAGCAGGTTGCCCAAGGCTCTGTCCAACCTGGCCTTGAACAGTGCCAGGGATGGGGCATTTACCACTTCTCTGGGCACCCTCTGCCAGCGCCTCAGCACCCTCACAGGGAAGAACTTCAGCTTTATATCCAAACTGAACTGCTGCCCTTGGCTTTAAGGAAATACAAAAGGTATCTGCTGGGGTAACGTACAGGGAATGCTAGTTTAGAAGTGTTCAAAAACAAGTAAGAACTTCTGCATTCCCTCTTGTGGCTGATTCCCCAACACTGGGCACTCTAAGGGTGCTGGGACATCTAGTCTAGGTCATGCTTTGCCTAGAAAGGTCGGATCCTTAAGGTCCCTTCTAACCTGGGATTCTAGGATTCTTCACTGAGACTAGTACCCTCAGATTCCTTGCATGAGGGTTAGACATCCACTCAGATATCCAAGCTGCTGCAGCCTGTCTTAAGCACCACAGCCACATTTAAGGAAGGGGTTTGTGCTGTATCACCTGATCTGCTCACCAGGGTGTATTTTCATTTGACTAAGTGTATTTGTAAGCAAAACACTGTGTAGAAGTTTTAACCGGTTGCTATAGACAGGCAGCTTCTCCTCTTGCCCTAGATTGCCATTTGTGATGGGTGTCAGCATCTCCCAGGGGCACCACCAGCCCCTTGCTCCCCTGCTCCCAGCAGCAGGGGGGAGCTTCCACATCTCTTTTCCAGAAGCACGTTAGCTCTCCAGAGCAAACCAGAACTTGAACTAATCCGTATGAGCATCTGTGATTTTAACTACAGAACAGGAGGGAGAAAACTTGTGTCTAACCAGTTCTTTCTCTGTAGGTATGGGGCACAACTGCACCTGAGAAGCCACCGGAGCCCACAGCTGGCTTTGTCTCAGAAGGCAGTTCCACCACCCGCTGCTCCTCCTCTTCTGTGCCCACGGGTCAACAGAGCCATGTGGAAAAGCCTCGGGAGATGACAAGAGCTCCCCCACTGCACCTGCGGTCTGAGTCCGTCCCTACTCACTCCTCCTACAGCTTCACCCCCCCTGTCCCACCTGTGAGAACGCTGGAGAGCAAAATCGCTGCTGCCATGCACTCGAACAACACAGACCCCATCAACAACTCCAGCTACCACACTTTCTTCTCTTCCTCCATGCTGACCTCTTCCATGGAGGAAGCCCTGCTGCCACCCCCCCCACCGCCCCCTCCTCCCAAGCATGCTTCCTTGCAGACAGTGTACGTGCCGCATCCCAAGCCAGAGAGCATCCCCGAGCCCTCTGGTCCAGACAGCTACCTGCACCACAAGCCAGCTTCCATCCACCAGTACAGGCCCGAGAGCGTTCCTCCTCACATGTACCACAGCAAGCCCGACCAGCACCAGGCCTACCCTCCTCGCTCCGAGACACCCTCTTCCACAGCCACTCGCTACAACACCTACACCACCCAAGGGAAGAGCACCTCTGCCCTGCACTCCAAGCCTCGCAGAGAGTTTGTGTCCTCCGTGAGCCCAACGGGCCTGCGCAACTCTGGCTATGCCGAGGATGCTCCACCGTACCCCACAATCCGGAGGGTCCAGTCACTGCACGTGCCCACCCCTGCTGCCTCTGCTATCCGCTCTGTTCCCATTTCACGGACCGAGGTCCCTCCGGATGATGAGCCAGTGTACTGCCCAAGGCCCCTCTATCAGTACAAGCCATATCAGCCTCACTCTGACTACCACGTAACTCAGCTGCAGCCTTACTTTGAGAACGGGAGGGTACATTACCGGTACAGTCCTTACTCCAGCTCTTCTGCATCCTCTTACTACACCACTGCTGATGGGAGCTTTTATGACCTGGATCCCTACAGCACCGTGCGGGTCCGGCCTTTCCATCCCCTGCCCAGCCGAGACTTCACCTCCTATGCCTCACGACTGCAGAGCAAGGGCCTGTACCGCTACCCCAGCTTGTCAGCCTACCCTCGGGGTGGCCTCATCGGCCACCTTGCAGGCAAAGAGCACAGCTTCATCAGCAGAGACGTGCCACCTGCCCCGGACATCAAGCACATGTACATGTCCTGGGACCTGGAGGACATGGAGAAGTACCGCATGCAGTCTATTCGCCGGGAGAGCCGTACACGCCAGAAGGTGAAAGGACCGGTGATGTCCCAGTATGATAACGTGGCCCCTCTGCTGCAGGAGGATTTGGGAGGACTGGATGTGATACACTTGCGCAGCAAGTCAGATCCTGGGAAAACTGGCCTCCTCACCGTGGCAGAAGGGAAGGAGGGGAGGTACCCGGCCAAAGCAGCTACGCCTGAGGGTGAGGAGCGTTACTACATGCAGCACCCTGAGCCAGAGCTGGAGAGAGCCCACTACCACGGGGCCTATGGGAATGGGCAGTCAGAGAAGCCATCCCTTCCCCAGAAGCAGAGCAGCATCCGGAACAGGAAGCTTCATGAGCCAGGCTGCGGCACAAACGAACACAGGACGCACTTGCAGCAGGAAGCGAGCCATAGGCAGCCTTCTGAACCCAAAAACGGGCCCCCTTATGCTGACTACAGGCCCAAAGGTGGCCCAGAGCCCTCCGAGCCCATCGGTTACCAGCACGCGGGCAGCAAGTACATCCCGGGGAGCCAGGAGACCCTGAGACTGAACCACAAGGAGGTGAGGTTGGCAGAGGACAGGCCAGACTTGGAGAGGTCTCGAGGCAGACCCACCACGTCCATGGAGAAACACTCCAGAGACTGCTATAAGGAAGAGGAACACGCTGCCTCCCCCATGGCACCACCGCCCAAGCCCGAACGGAGCCACAGCCTCAGGATGCAGCACCCCGACCCCATGGAGAGGGACTCAGCCCTGCTCTACCCTTACCAAACCCTTGGGAAACGCCAAAGCACTATGACTGTGGTGTCCCAGTATGATAATATGGAGGATTACCATACCATGCCTCAGCACCAAAGAGGGGGCTATGTTGGAGGAGGGGGGTTTGTACCCCCCACTTTTACCCATGTGCACAGTAGAACTTACGCCACGGCGCTCGGCCAGGGAGCCTTCCTCCCGACGGAGCTGTGTTTGCAGAGGCCTGAAACAGAGGTCCACGTTGAGTGAGTTGGTGGGGGGGAAGGTGGGATAGAGTCTAAGCAGCCTCTGCTGGACAGTGGACTGTTTTATTTTTTCAGTGATGGAAAAAAAAAACCCCACAAACACAAACCAATCCTGCCCCGATGAGCAAAGCAAACCCCCCTGCAGCACCCCAGCCCCACCACTCACTGTTTTTATGTAGTAGAGATAGAGCTTTTCCATGTAGTTTTGAGACAACTGGAATGATAGGGCAGGCTCTTGGCACACAGACGTTGCCAGAGAGGCCGGGCAGAGCTGAAAGAGATGCTGTTGGGGCAGGGAGGGAAGGAAATGCTTGTCCTTCCCCACATTTGAGTTGGCAGTTAGTGCCACATCCTCCTCATGCATGAGGAACTGTGCATGCAGCTCATCTCCCTTCCCACTGCCAGCTTCTCAGCAAGGGGCTCCATACAGGCCTTGGAAAACCAATGTTCTACCCCCCTCCAAGGTTACACAGCAAGAACTGGATGGGGGGGGGAGAATTCCCAAGTATTTTCCTGATAAATGCCGAGGTCTCCCTTGAAAATTACTGCATAGGCCTCATGGATCCATTTCCATTGCTTTGAAGTGGGTGGGAGCCAGGTTTCACTCAAAGCCTGTGGAATAGACTCTGTAGCAAGCTCAGAATACAACACACTTTCTAAATTGCTCATTTACAAGCTGTTTCTGACTACAAGAAATCAATTACTTGCAATTTCTATGGGAGCCAAGTAGGGCAGTTTGCATTTCGCATACCAAAAGAAACAACACAAAACCACACCAAACCGTGCACACCCATTGGGAACAGCGCACCCATTTCATGCCAATTCCTCTTTATGGCTAGGCTGTCTCCAGTCCAGACAATGGGATGCTGTGTTGTGGCTGGCCAGACAGCATAATCTCTACCAAACAATACTATAAAGTCTCGTTGTTCTGTCCAGCTTGTAAATTGGAGCCAAACTTACCAGCTGGGAATGACTGTGTAAGTGCCGAGTTACCTGCATGACCAGCTATTAGCCCTGGGCCACATTCTGCAGCTCTTAGATCAGGGAATGCTCCTGTTGACCTCAAGGAAGGTCTCCGGGACATGGCTTTCTGTAACCTTTAAGTTCTGTGTTGGCAAGGGATCCCTGTGGAGCCTGTGGCACATACAGAGTAGTTACGTGCTGTGTGCTGTGAGATAGCATTGCCTCCCATATTGCAATCGAAGCTCCTACCAGTGTTGGGTTAGCAGTAGGAACAGGTCAGTGCATTCTCTAATACACTAATCATGTTGTCCTAGGTATTTAAAAGCTTTCCATATTGTCAAAGAGAAGAAGAATGGTCCTCTTGGACATCCCAGGATGCCCTACAACCTCACCTTATAGCTAAAGTACATCCATTTCATTAAGCAGGGCTTTGCAAGCAATACTTGAGACTGAGTTAGTTTTTCCATGTTCACCAAGAAATTCCAAGGCCATTCCTGTTCCGTGTGGTTGAAGAAAGAACTTTTCTACCCATGTTGAATCTCTTAATGTTTTAGTAAAACCTTGGAGGTTCTGCAGTTAGCACACAGCTGTTAAAGCTCAAGATGGTTGAACAGAACCTCCATGGCCATTTTAAATCCGAAGGAAAACCCTTTTCTAGTTGCTAACTAGCCTTTAACTTCTTTTTAATCATGTAGCCCTGTCTGAGGCTGTTTCAGTGGTACCACCTCATGGTCCTGTTTCATTGTGCAGTGCTGTTGGTTTAAACATCATGTTGAGTCATTCTGCCATGTTAGAGCTAAATCTGGCAGCAGGGGGAGAAATGGCATCAAGGCAAAAGGCAGCACTGTAAGCCAGGTTACCACCGTTTCCTTGTGAGTCATTACCCAGTTAGGGGGATTAGGGTTTTGTAATGTTTTCTTTGGAGGAAAAGTAACAGAAACAGATAGAAAGGGGCCATGAGGTGAGCCACATTGGGCATTGCTAGCTGACTCCATAGGGAAGGGCTGACCTGTCTGGGTTCCTCAGCACAAGCTCACCACTGTGAGTACCTGCTCTCTCAGTAAAGGTGTGTTGTAGTAGGACTAGTAGCAGTCTTCAGGCCTTGTAGTACAGTCTCCCCACAGCTGCCAGTTACCTGCTAAGGTCTCCAGTCAAAGCAGGGACAATGTGTTTGGTTCAGGCTATTTGGGATTCAGGTAATGAGAGCTGGAGGTCAACCCTCTCACTCTGTGAAAGCCTTAACTCCCCACTCCTGCCCCGCAGCAACTCTCTTAACCTCCATTTTTGGCCTTACCTTAACCAGGATTATCCTACAATGAGGGAGCTGAGCCCAGCTCCCAGGAATTGTCAACACCTCGCTGGACTTTCCTGCTCAAAGCCACTGTCTCCCTCTAGTGCCATCCTTGGTCAACTTCTGTTCCTTCTGGTCTTGCTACTTCTGCCTGAGCCTGGGCCCTGCAGCTTGGTGCATTGTGTGAGGTGCCAAGTGCCCTGTCACCCCATGGGAAGCAAAAGCTGTAAAGGGCTTCTGGAAGTGCACTCCATACACTGAGGTGGCTGCTACACGCAGCCTTCCTCTGAGAATAAGATCTCTATAAAAGGCAGCAGAGAACTTACTGTCCATCTGCACACAGCCGCATCAGCACGTACTTCAAGGGCTGAAAGCTGAGTGCCCAGAGTAACTGCTGTACGCTACTGTTGAGCCACAAGGACAGGAAGGGAAACAAAAAGCAAGGTTAAGGCACCAGTATTTTCCCAGAGAATAGTACACCAGCACCTTTCTTTTAGTGTAGCTACTGCCCATGGCTTAAACATTGAGTCCAGTTCAGGAGGCGTCCCGCATCCACCCCGCACAAAGCCATACAGTGAACTATGCAGTTCTTTTGTACTGTGGTTATTTTACATCCTCATCAAGTCAAAACGTCCCAAAATCATAGCTGAGCTTACAGAGGGCATCATGCATCACAGTGAGGAGGGGGGAGGTTACACCAGATGTGTGAGGAGGACCTGTGAGTTGGTTGTTCCTTTCTTAGTGTCCTAGCAGAGAAACGGGAGGGCAACACAAAGAACACTCTTAGTGCAAGTCCCGTTCTGCTCTGAGTAGTAATGCCTTGCCTAACCCTATCCCCAGTAATGACAAGCAGCTATGTTCTTAAATAACACCCTTCTAAGTTGCCACAAGCTGTCTGCATCTGAAATTGCCCTTTCCCAGGTTTCCAGGCAAGGTTCTCCCTAATGTGTGCAGGTGACACTGGATTGTCACCTCTGCTTTCGAAGCAGACTTTAGAGCCAGGGGGAGAGCAGATGTTAGGGAATGAGGACCTAGCCCCTGTGAAGTCTTAAGTAAAGCATTGTCTCCCTCTTAAAGAGTCTTATCAGATGAAATCTATATGCACAGACAAAACACCCACAACTTTGTGCCTATGTCTTTCCAGAGGTCCTGGCTTTATGCTTGTTGTTTGAAGGGGGGGTCAGTAAGGATTGCACAGTGGTAGTAAGTTGCTGCACCAAACAGAAACCAACTTGAAAACCTGCTGTTCCTCTCTAGCTCCAGAAAGGGACAGACCCTCATGCGTACTCTGCTCATCAGTACATTGACTGAAGCATTAGGAAACGTGGATGAGAACCTGTTTCACTTCCCTTAAAGGCAGCTTAGGAGAGCAGCAATTTCCCCAGAGCCTTGTGCTGCAGATCCCTGATGGTGAAAGGCATGGTCTGGTCTCAACAGACATAAAACCTGTGTGTGTGGAGCCTTGCCTCATCCGGTTGTGGGGAGGGAGGAGGAAAGGGTTGTTTTGCAGTTCATTTTCCTGCTGTAAAAGACTTGATTTTTCTTTCCCTGAGCCGCATGAGAGAAAAAAACCTCCCAGAAAGTCTTGGGTTCCCTTTGGAGTTCCCTTCACTTTAATTTATAGAGTGTCTTTTTTTGTGAACTGGTGTAAAATGTATATGCTGACAAGCTCCTGTATTTTTATGTAAATATTTTTTGTGGTTTCCCCCCTCGCCCTTCTCTGTAAATATTTAGAATTCTCATCTTCTTCTCACCTTGTATGACGCAGATGTGGTTTTGTTTCTGGTTTTTATTTGTACTGTAATGCAACAATCCAGACTGAGGTGTCTTGTGGTGTTAAACAAAAGCAACAGTCCCACTGAGCTCACACTCAGATGTGCAACTTGACAGCATTAATCAAGCCAGGTTAAAAACTATTCCGTTGTGTTTGGGTCTCTTTTTGCCTCTGCCTCATCTGTTAATTGTAGATCCTGAAAGAATAGGGAAAACTGATTCAGAGCCATGTTTAGGAGGGATCTCCAAAGACAAACAAGGAGGTAACTGTGTTCGTACACCAAAGCCATCACAAATCACTCACCTGAAGCACTGCTCATCTCTGCAGTTACTCCTATGGCCATGGCATGCTCTGTACCCACAAATAAACCATCCTGGGGTTTTTAGCCTCACCCAGCTGAACACTGCGAGGAGAAACAGCTTGATGCTTTCACACAAGGCACACAGCAGATGAAGTGAGGACTAACAGATGGCACAGGCCACCTTAGTGCTGGGCAGGAGGGATTCTAGGCACCAGTGTAATTATTGTCCCTAGTTAATTACAGCAAAAGGATGAGTAAAGGAAGCTAATTTCATACTTTTTTAACACTGTAAGGACTTCTGTGGATCCTCAGAAGAGGACTTGGGGTGTACAAGCAGCATTGAGAGCGTTTCTCAATCACACACCCTTTTGTGTCACCTTGGTGACGCAGCAGAAGCTGCTGTCTGCATCCTCTCCCTGCCTGGCAGGGCTGTGACAATGCCTGTGGCAGGGGGAAGCCCTGGAGGGAAAGTTTTACCTCTCTGTCGAGCGTGGGAGAGTGAAAATGAGCAGAGTTTTGCATGTGGCAAAGACCACAAACCTCTGGCTGAGGTTTTACCTCTGCTGAAAGCAGCCCCTTCTTCAGCACTAGTGGAAATGGCAAGGGAATCTCTGCCCGTGTTGAATGCAGGCATCTGTATGAGTCTATATCCAGAGCCTTTGCTGGCAGCATAGGAGGCAGAAGGGCTACCCAACAGCAGGGTGGTTTGGGGCTGAGTGGTCAAGGCCAAAGGGAAATGTAGGGTAAACTTGTCTGGCTTTGTGCCACTGCCCCCTCCCACTTCTGCCCTCGGCTTCACAAATGTCTTGCTTGTTTCTGTGCCTGCTCCAGTGCCTCCTCCAGGTCCCATAGCCTCTGCCTGAGCCCTTCATTGTCAGGTTTTGCATGCCAGGTCATGTCCTTCCAAGGAACTGCAAGCCAGAGATGCCCAGGACTGCCATGGGGACAAAGTGCTTTCTGCCAGGTGACCCACATCACAGCCTTGGCCTGAGCACAGGCAGTCAGAGGGCACCATCCAGACCATACTGGGTGGCTATTCCCTGACCAATACCTTCTTGGTGCATCGGACCAGCAGTGATTTGTTCATAGCCTTCTCTGCTCCCAAGGCCAAGGGGATGTGGACGTCACCTCATCCTATACCTGGCTCCAAGCCTTGCCTGAAAGAGGGTTAATCCCATAGCAAGAAACCTGCCCTTTGTCTCAGCCCAGCACTGTGCTAAGGGGGGGTCCCCACCACAGCATCCCTTGCCTGGCCTGGCCCCAGCTCCTTCCAGCCTTAACCTGGGTGCTCTTTCAGCATGTTAACCTCCAGTGCCATTTTCCAGTGCTTCTGTTTGTGCAGCCAGAGGGAAGAAGGAAGGGGCAGAGTCAAGAGCAGCTCTTGGCCCAGGGGAAGCCTGCCTTGGGACCTATATGCCGCTCTTGCTCGCAGCCATACATACACAAGATGCACATAGACAGCCAGAGGCGCCAAGACACACTCGACGTGGCTTGTAGCGAGTGATCACTGCGCTGAGAATGGCCCCATCCCCATCATGGGCCTGAGGGACAGAAGCAAAGAGATGCTCTGCTCTTCTTTCCTGTAAGGAAGGCACAGACCCAAGCAAAAGCATCTTTTGCTTGAAGCTCACACATGAATACAGCTGTAACGTGGAGTGAATCATGCCCAGAGAAGCAGATAGTTGGGAATGCAATTGCTCAAGCACGTTCCCTCATCTCTTTGGATTGGGGCCACGGTGATTTTTGCTCCACCACTCTGACGTTACCCTCCCCATCCCTCTCGCCAGGTACCTGTGGTATTTCGGCACCCTCCGGTGGTCAATCCGGCTTGACTATTAGCCAGAATCCATTAGCACCTAATGGGAAAAGCCTCAGGAACACGGCCTCAATAAACGTTGACATATTTGAGGTCGATATAATCCTGGGAAAAATTTGCACAGGTAATTAAAGCCAGACAAGGCTTTAAAGCCTGTCCCAGAAATACTCACCAAAGGCAGTTAAAATCAAGACAGTTTAATAACCAACCTATGCAGGGCTCCTTTCCTGCGTGCTGCTGCTCATCCCGTGCCTCAGCGAGACGTGCTCTGTGCAAGAACTCACAGGAGGGAGGAAGGAGGCGAAGACCCAGAGCCGATCTTACTGCTGAGCACACGCTATGATCTCTGCGGATTCGGCGGTGTCAGCTCTAACAGGTTCCATTTCCCTCCCTGCTCTGCCCGCTCTCACCCTTTGTGCCTGTAACTGCACACACTGCCTCCCCCTTCCCCTTTCGACCATTCCAACAAACCGGAACCCGCTGCTGGAAACGGGAAACGGGAAACGTGAACCGCCCCCGTTCCGCACCATCCGGAACGGTCCCTCCGCCGGTTACCTCAGCCGTCCGTTCCCATGGCGACCGCTCCCCTCCCGCCCTCACCAAACATGGCGGCCGCGCCGCCCTCCCCTCCGCTCTGCGCCTGCGCGGCTCCCGCGGGGCGGGACCTCCGCTCTCCTCTCTCCCCCTCCCTCTGCCGCGGATATTAACCAATCAGCGTCGGCTCCTCCCCGGCGGAGGGGGCGGTCCCACCAATCAGCGCGCAGCGTGTCCGGGGCGGTGGGCGGAGCCACGCCGGAGCCGGGCGTCCCCTCCGCTGTCGCCGCCTTTGCCGTGTCCCGGCCCGCGGGAGCGGCCGCGCGTCCGGGGGGTCCCACAGGGCCGAGCCCCGGGGCCGGGAGCGGGTGTGGGGTCGGTCGAAGCCACCCCCCACCGTCCTGATGTCGGCACCGCTGAAGAAGGGCCCCGGGGGGCTGATCGGGCTCATGAAGGACGCGTTCCAACCGCACCACCACCACCTCGGCCCGCACCAACCCGGCGCCGTGGACAAGAAGATGGTGGAGAAGTGTTGGAAGCTCATGGACAAGGTGGGTCCGGCTGGGGCGGAAGCGGGACTTGGTTGAGGTAGGGCTGAATGCGAGGGTTGAGGTAAGGCTGGGACTGCGGGGTTGAATTGGGGGTAGAGAGCTGTGGGGCTGGGGGGAAGCGTTTGTGTGGGGTGGGGAATGGGAGCAGTGCTTCGGGGAGGGCAGGATGTGGGAGCTGGTGGACAGGTATGCCGTGGAAGAGAGGCCGGAAGCGGGATGTGAAGATCGGAAGGTGTGGACGGGGAAGAGGAGCTCTGTGAGGGATGGGCTGAGTGCAGGGCTGTGGAGGGAGCAGGTTGGGAAAGGAGGGAAGGTTTGGGATGGAGGTTTGGGTCTGTACCGCTGTGGATGCTGGGGTATGGGAGAGTCGTGGTAGGGAGCTGCAGGTGCATCCCGGTGGAGTCAGCAATAAGAGTTCCTACCGGTGTATAACTGCACGAGGGAGGAATCTAGGGTCTGTATGTCTCAAGGTGAGCTTTGGCCTGTGGCAGAGCCTGGAGGGTGGGTGCTGAACGTCTGCTTTGTGGCAGGTCAGGTTATTGTTAATCTATGGGGCCGTGTTACTGAGCTCAACACAGGACCGTTTCCTGGGACCCTGGTGAAAAACACCATGCAAGTCTGAATAAAACCCTACATGCAGTGAATGCCTGTAGTTACATGAAGGTAAATGGGTATGAAGTCCAATACTGACTAATGAGAACGTGCGGTGCAGGAATCAGAAAGGCCATCCTACAGCTCTACACCTTTATGCAGGGCATTGCACTCTGGGGTCATTAACACTGTCCCCTTCTCCACCTCTTAGAATGCCAGGGAATGGCTACTGACAGAGGCAGGACGCCAGACGTTTTGGCCTGGTGGTGAGATGGAGGCAAGTGTTGTACTAGCCTGGCTGGATGTGTTGGCATATCCATTGTTTCAGGAAGGATGAGATGTTAGCGAATGCTGGCGTTACAGGAGGCCCAGTAAGTGAGCGTAAACTAAAGATCCTCCAGTGGTTTAACTGGGATTTTGATTGATCCTTCGATGTTCAGCCCTGAGAATTGAGGCTACAACGTGCAGTGCGTTCTATAAAGCTGGGTTCAGGGCCCTAAGAGTAGTGCAGGGTAAAAGCATTGGCAATGATGCCTCCAGTCCTTGGGGAATGTCACCTTGCTGCTTTCTTCCCCTCTGGGAGCAGAGCAAGCAGGGCTGATGGGCACACTTCATCCCGTTGCCCTGCGGGCTTATGCATTTCAACTGTTCCTTATCCATGCAGCATCTGAATCTCCTGCAGTAAATCCTGAAGCAGGCAGAGCAGGTGATGTTTTTAAGGACATACTAAATTATGTTCATGCCAAGAAATCACTTTGTGTTGGCTGGCTCAACAAAAGACATGGTTTATAGTCATGCCTCGCCGCACTGGTGATGAGCTTTGATCACCTTCTACAGAGAGAGATTGGGATAAAGAAGAAAGTCTTTTGAGAGGTGCTCTCTTGCAGACACTGAGGGCAAGCATAACTGCTACTGTGGGAAAGGTAGTGTGAGCGTAGAAACGTGATCCTCAAGTTTAACTTGCAGGTACAACTTGTAAGAGTGCGCATCTCCCTTCTTGTGCGTGTGATAGGGATGTGAATGTCAGCCTGTGGTTGACCTCCTAACCTGGTATGCTCAAAGGAAAAGGTTGGCCTGAAAGCAACCTCTTCATTGCCTTGGTGTTTTGAATTGCAGTGGGATGGTTTAGTGTGGGGTGGAGACTTTGACAGCTTTAGATCTAACATATCACTGCCAGAAAAGCCAAGGCTACTGTTGTATTTGTCACAAGTTAAAGCAAACTCTTCCAAACGTGCCCTGACTTCACAGTTTGGCGTCTGAAGACATTGATGTGTAGGCTTAATTTTTAAAGGCAAAGGTTTGGCTGTGAAAAGCCTTTCAGATTTCAGTTAGACTTTGGTTGTACTTATGCACGCATTGGAATTAACCACCTTTTTAGTAGGGTAACAAGTTGTCAGGCAGACATAGTCCTTGTGAAACCAGCGGTGTGAAAGGCTAAACGAGTGGGAAGTGTTGAAAAGGGGTTAGTTTTCTGGGCCAAGAGAATGAAATTACAGGTGCGAATGAAAGAAATGCTTGTGAGCATGTTTAATAGATGATGTGTTTGCCTTTCAGAGCTGTATCTGTGTGTGTATGCTGCATTCATGACCTGATTCGTTAAGTGTGCATCATCAGCTGGTGCTGTCAAAGCATTCGTGCATCTCTGTTTTCAGATGTGACTGATGAATTTCCTATGCAAGTTGATTCTTGTCCAAATATTTTCCCCATAATGTTCTCCATAAGCTGCCTGACATGGATTCCTTTGGCTTCAAGTTCTGATCTTTGTCAGTCCTGACTGTTCCTCCCACAGTTGCATGTGGACACGTAGAGAGCATGGACATCGAGTAGTCCTTTTCGTCCCTGTGCAGCACGTTGTTCACCATCAGTTGTCTTACATGATGGTTTTGTGCTCATCTGTGGAATAGGGGTTAAGTGTGTCTATGGAAGCTGAATGTATTGTCAGGTATCTTGTGAGCTTGCAGTGATGAATAGCAGCATAGCAATTTCCTTGCAGTGTCCTGAGCCTAGTAAAGAGTATAGTAGGAACTGCTGTTAGCTTGTTCTTATTGTGCTCATAACAAACTCATCTTCTCATTGTGTTTAGCAAATAAAGCAGTGTTTAGTGTAAGAAACATACAGTGTATTTGCTGGTGAATCCAATTGGTATTTTTTACACAAAAGGATGAAATTACAAATCAGTCCTTGTGAATGGGATCTGGGCAGCAGGTAATGCAAGCCTCTTGGATTCTGTCTGAAGAATTGGTGGTGTAACTGGGAGCCACTCAGGCTGAGGTATAAAGGATGTAGCAGAACAGTGGTGAGAGTACATGCAGCAAGACATGGAGGAGGAAGACAAGCTTTGAGATAAAGCTTCTCCAAAGAGCGTACTGATCCCATTCAGTTTCCAAAACTGATACAGAGAAATGCCACTGTCGGTCACCTTCACTGTAAGTAGAGGAGAGGCCAAATGCAAATTCAGCAGGAGATAAGAGACCTTTGAGTAGGTTTTCTTTCTGCTGCTAGCTTAAGATGGAGCGGGATGTGATTTAGTAAAGGAGGTACTTAAAGGAAGGAAAGAACTGTGGCTTTTCAGAGCTGTGCTGAAGAAGGGCTCTGAGCTGGAAGAGGAAAAAGGTCTCAAAAGCACATTGGAGGCCTGTTAGTTAGACACTGTCCCCTGTCTGAGGCAAGCAGATAGGTGGGGTCTGGACCAGGACCTTTCTGCCTCAACAAGTATGGGGTGCTGTATCAATGGCCGCAGCAAACAGGCTGGCACCAGCTTTTGCATGCGTGAGGATGGGATGGGCAGACTGGAAGCTGAGAGAGGAGGATTCATGTTGGAGGACAGCGGGTGAGTGTGCCACAGTTTGGATAGGTTTGTTAAGCTGCATTCTCTGCCCTTCCTAACAAATACTGCATATTGTTAAGTGGGTGCATTTGCTTAGGTGTCTTGTTTGCTCTCAAATGCTTCTTTCTTGCTTTTACTAACATGCACCTAATCCAGCTGCATAGCTAGACTGCAGTGCTTAGATAAGCTTGTGGTTCTTGCTGTGTTTTCTCAGGTTAAGTATATGCTGTGCCTGTGACAGGCACTGCTTCCCTACACTGGTTACCCAGTTCTATATTTGTGCAAGCCTAGTGAAGCAGTGCTGAAGAGGAATGTTTTACACCCAGACGCAAGTCAAGGCAAGCTGAAGAGTCATGAGGGAAAAGACTCAGTTCCAGGCCTAGAAAATCTGCATGGGACTAGTTTCCTCGAGTGAGGAGATAAGAGATTCTCGCCTCAAAACTGAGGGTGGAAACTGTTTGCTTCTATTACTTGTTTCTCTTGAGGCTGGAAAATGAAGATCAGTCGATTTTAGGCTTCTTCACAGTCTCTTTGTGCTAAGTCTAAAATGCTTTATTGGGGTTTCTAAAAACCAAAAACTACCTCCATAAAAGGCTTGTCCCTGAGCGAATAAAGCAAATGTGGCTGAGTTTGGATGGTGCTTTAAAACCACGGATTGCTTGTGTGTGTTTTCATCGCACCTCATTGCAAATGCTTGCTGCTCTTCACTCATCCCTTCCACATTGCTGCTCCTTGGGTAAGGCAGGGCAGCTCGCTGAGGGGCAGCTGTTCCCAGGGCTGGGAACATTCCTTTGGTCGTTGTCACGATGCTGCAAGTGCACGCTTTGAGGAACAAGCAGAATGCAACTGGGTTTGTTGCTCCTGTTATAGAATTACCAAGAGGCGGTGGTTTTCAGTTCCGTGCCTTTACTTAAGTGCTTATCTCAGCAAATTTTGGCTTGGGTGATAAATAAAGCAGCTCATTTGATAATAAAATCATGGCAGCTTTCTGTTAACTGTTCGAGGCATCTTTTCAGGTCGCTCCTTGGGAAGCACTTCTATAGAGGCTATGAGGATGAGGAGTTTGCAGACCTTGCTCCTGCTGTGGGGATGTTTTTCTCATTGCTACGTGCCAGCAATGCAGTGGTTCTGCTGCTTCTAGAGCTGGATATTCTCAAGGGGTAACAGCCAAACTGTTTGCTATTAGAGATGACAGGGAGAAGTGCATACTGTGACTTGTGAACTTGCTTAATGTGGCTGCTCTGTGAGAGCTGACAGTGTTCTTGTGAAGGGTTTAAAACATGCCACAACCAATTTCTCTTAGAAGAAATCTCAGCTGCGGCCTAGGAGCATATTTAGAACCAATTCATGCTGCATAGTGAAGCAGGTTCTAATCAGGTGAAAAGAGTGTTGACTCAATCTGTTGATGCTGTTCGTTGTGGCATCAGAATGAACTGGGTAAGTCAGTCCTCTGACCATCCACATCCTTATCTAGACCATCTCTTCAAGATGGGAGGCAAACTGTGGTAGTAGTTTTCCATGTATTCTTGCAGAGGCTTTTTTAGGCATGTCATTCTTTTAATGGCAGTCAGCTTTTTCTGTTTGACTTTTGATCCACTGTCTCTGCACTGAAATTGAATCTTTCTCCATGAGCTCGTATTAGAAGCACTACTGTAAGTCAGATATAATTGGAGATGTCACTTAACAAGGTTGCTTTTTGCATATACCCTGAATGGCAAAGTGAAATGGTAAAGCAGTGTTTCAGAATACATTACTTTGTTTGCCATCAGCATGTGAGTGTTTAAGGGAAGGAGGTATTTAAGTATGCGTTGTAGGGAACTAGGCAATTCCTCTTGAGGGTTTCACAACGCTTTGTGGAAATGATGTACTGCGAGAGGACATGAGGTGGTTCTTTCACTTTTTCTTATCCACTTCCCTTAAGCTCTGCATTCTGCAGCACCAGAGTTTGATGCCTGTACCTTGCAATGTCATTAGTTACGACCTCATTCACGTGCAGTAAGACTTTACCCAGCTGCTGGTTGTCTGCTTGTAAACTTCAGCTGAAACTGGCCTTTTTAGAACTGAAAGTGCACCACTGAGTTTTCAAGTTGCCACTTTGCTGTTATCTCTGTCGTTCTCTCAGTCTAGATAATGGCAAATTTTGGCTATGGTGGATGGTGGTTTCCTTTATCCTCCCCTGTGACATAAACTTACTCTCGTGAGCTTTTGGCATGGAAGCTCTCTGTTCCTGTATATTAAAGACTCGTATTCAGTTCAGCTTGCATCCTGCTCTTGGTGTGTACAGGTAGAACAACTGTATTTCTTGTGAGTCCTGAACAGGAATATTCTGCTGTTACTTGGGCCTTAACTAGGTAATGCAAAAGTAAGTGCCCAAAATGATTTTGTCAGTGATCCTGTGATTTCACTGTAGAATGCAAAAAATTGGGGTTAATGGATCCAAGCTCTTAGCCTTAAGAATATGTGATCTTGCTGCTAAAATATACATAGAGCACATGTGGCTTGGAAGGAGGGAAATGAGATGTTTTCGTTGTATGCCAAGCAGAAGGCAGGTTGAGGTCACCTACTAACCCTTGAATCTAATTCCTGGTATCACTGTGGATGTGTTGTTAGTAAAGAAAAGCAAACCAACCCCCAGAAATCACTGTGAAGAGTGTGGATTTGCTCTGCAATTCATCTAACGGAAGCTAGAAGCGAAGTCAATGCATAACTGTGGACACGAGTTCTTGCAAGCTAGACTTTTACCCAGACTTTTCTTACCACATCTACTGTGCTACAGCTCATTTCTCATTCTAGCCCAGAACAAATTCCTGTGAGTTAGTTCCTTCTTGAGGGTTGTTATTATCCACAGCAACTCGAGTTTGTTGCAAGTTAGCATTTCAGTGCATTGTGTTTGTAACACTGAATTGTGTGTAACACTGATCACTGTGCTTGCTGTTGAGTGTTCAAAATGGGGTTTTCTTCATTAACCACAGGTGGTGCGTTTGTGTCAGAACCCAAAACTGGCATTGAAGAACAGCCCGCCCTATATCCTAGATCTGCTGCCTGACACCTACCAGCATCTACGAACCATCCTGTCGCGCTATGAGGGGAAGATGGAGACCCTGGGAGAAAACGAGTATTTCCGTGTGTTCATGGAGAACTTGATGAAGAAAACCAAGCAGACCATCAGCCTTTTCAAGGAAGGGAAAGAGCGGATGTACGAGGAGAACTCTCAGCCTAGGTAATGGGGAGAAATGTTTTCCAATATGTAGATTTTTGCAGAGCAGCATGTTGCTCTTAAAATAGAATTTATCTTGAAAGTGGTGGTGTGTGTTGTTCCCAAGTAAGAGAATTGGTGTTGCTTTCTAGAATACTTACTGTTACCTCCAAAAGTAGGCTAAAATGGTACGTAAAACCCTTTGGAATTCATGTGTGATGTTTGTTCCTATTAACTGTGTGTGTGTTGTGACCATCTCATGAGTAAGCGATGGCTGTGTCAGTCCAAAGGCCAACACCTTGCCTCCAGTCCCTTGTCCTTTCCAGAGAGAAGCAAAGAGGAAGGTATGTGAAGAGTTAATTGTCCTAGTCAGTGTGTAGTCAAAGAGGGTGGGTGAAATCCAAATCAATAGATAGGAACTTCAGAAACGGAATTCCAATAGAGTCTTGCTTTCTCACAGCAGTGATGGCAGTCTTTGGGGAATCGCTAATTGTACCACTTATGAATAAACAGCTTAGCAGGGAAGCAGCTGTGGTGAGACTTGTAAACATGAGAGTAAAAGCACAATGACATGCTGGCTAGTTTCATTAGATCTTCATTTGCTTTCCGCTCAGCCCAGGAAGCAGCAGTTACTGGTTTGTCATGAAGGGGAAATACCAGACAGCCTTTTCTGGGTGCTGATAATGAGCAGCTGAACTTTCTTAATTCCCTAATTTGTCATACGGACAAATAGAAGAGGAAGTGGTTGGAACAGTCAGTGTGTATGATTCCAGTACCGGTTCAAGAGATACCTGCACGAAGAGTGGCCCTTTTGTTTCAGCTGGAGGATTCTGTTAAATGCCAAACTTCCAGGATCAGGCTTGTGTAAGCTTATGGAGCCTGATCGCTTTTAAGTGCAATTTAGTTACATGAATCGTTGCTATAAAGGCACCTTTAGATTTAAAATGTGTGTAATAATTCAAGGTGAATGCATTTAGAAAAACCTCTCACCTTGTCAGGAGTTGAAGAAAAATAGGGTTTTTTTCCATTTGCAAGTATTACTGACTTCAGATGTTCCAAGTGTGTGAGACACTTCAGATATGCACAATGTAGAGACAATCAAAGACTGTGAGCACCCTGTAAAACAAACCAATGTAACCTGAACGTGGTATTCACTGAACATGTCCTCATGGGAGTGTATGGCTGTATAAACCAAGCTGGTTTGCTCTTCATCTTCTGCACGGTGTGGCCAACGTGAGTCTGCAGTGTTTTGAAGGCATGCCTTTAAAAGTCTAACCTGCTGTACTGAAGTATCTCTGTGTCTTGGCTTTTCCAGACCTTTTTTGCCTGTTGTCCTTGAAACTTCTTTCTTCCCTTCTTCCTGATTTAGCATTCCCATTGTTTCCTGTTGTCTGTGCTCTTAGTTTCATCCCCCAAGTGTTTGCTGATGTAGAGCGAATGCACTACTTTGCTAGCAGCAAACACCTGCACAGCTTTCACACTAGCTATGCAAATGCCAGGCAGACCAGTAGTTAGAAATGGCTGAAGTCTCTTTTAGACTGTAGGATCAGAATTGGCTTGCTCACTTGACAAGTTCTATATTTATTATGTTCATTATTTCTGTATTGCTCTTTGCGTATGTCCTCTCTAACTTTTTAGAGGTTCTCCAGTGTGTTCATCCAAGGTGGAGTGAGGCACAGCTGTTTGGAGCACCACGTCTTATAGCTGCTTATCCTGCTTTGGGAGTTCTTATAGCAGCAAGATGTGTGTCATCTGGCGTTGAGCAGTTTGGTACACTGTTGACTGTGTGTATAGAATGTGTAGCAGTATAATCTGGATGCTGTTTGCTGTGAGGCAGGCAATTTATTCTCTGACCTTCAAAATACAGTAAAGATGCTGTGACCAGGGTAAGAAAAAACTTGTGTGAGCGTTCACTGTGCTTACGGATGTGGGTGAATGTTCCATCAGGTTTTAACCAATTGCAGTCATAAAGCTGGTAAAAGTGAATGTAGGTCTCCTACGTTATATCTTAACCATCAGGGTGCTGAAAGCATCCTTCTGTTGTGGCTAACTCACAGTTAGGTGGTACCCTATGCTATGAACACGCAAACACTCCATGGCTTCCTTTTCTTAGGGCTGTAACGGCTGTTTTGTCTCTGTAGCACTGTGGTTACCATGTATAGGCTTTCAGCTGAAATTGTTACTTGTGCATAAACTCATACTGTGATCTTTGTGAAGAGAACTCGCTTATTTTATTAGGAGAGCTTTAAAGATGCTGTTTAAATTCTGCTCTGAGTCATTTCCATATCTGTTTAAAAATTAAAGCTGTCGAGTGTGCTTTTACAGCTATGTGTGCACTTCCTGACTAATAAGTAGACACTATAACTTCTAGTTACTGTTTACAGGCTGAGTTTTAGCAAGTACATCAGCTTTGACTTGGTGACTTCTGAGTAATGTGTGGGGCTCAGAGTGGAGATATGTGTTGCTTTTCTGAGTTTTAGCAGTTTAGGAGCTTGTTTGGGTTATCCTTGCCTATCTCATATATATCATATCCTATAGGAGAGAGAGATATATATCCCCTATAGGATATCCTATCCTATAGGAGATATATAGGATAGGATATATCCAATCCTATAGTTAGGTCTATAAAAACAAACTATATATTTGAGGATCTGGTAAAATACAGTGCTAACATCTGCAGGCCTCAATACTGGAATCAAATAGTATTTGAAGAGTTAATAATTCTGGATATTGTCATATGCTTGCAGTCAGGTAAAGCTAAGTTAGTCAATAATTAGTTGGCTTTGCTGCAGTAATTAGCAGGTATTGAGGCTATCCACTTATCCAAAGCTGTTGTTTCCTGTTCTTTAACAGATCTACAGTGCTTTCTAATGCAAAAGGTATTTTAAGACTCATCACCTCAAGTTTTAAACACCAAAGACCCACCCTGAAGTCGAGTTTGTAGCCTTTATAGCTGAAACAGTGCAATAAAAGGAATCCTATACAGGATCCTTAGCAGGTCTCTATGCAGAGCAGAAAGCTACCCCTGTTTAGCACTGAGTGGCTTGCTATGCTGTTGCAGTGGTAAATATGTGACTTCTCTGACCCTGTAAGTATGGTATATGTCTTGAGTTTACTTTTTAAGCAGTGATAACAAAAACTGGTTAAACACAGCTATTGCTCTTCCTGCAATGGGAAGCTTCCATTGACTGGTAGTGCCATTAATGCTAATGCCACGACTGCTCTGAGCGTGCTGAACTTGCTTCAGCTCTTGATTACAGTTTAATTTAGAGGCACAGTGGTTATGCTGGAATAGTTGTTGTTTCTACTGCAGAAAGCTTTTACTCCTCCAGACCTCTTACTTGCACAGAGGAGCTGTCGTTTGTCAGCTTTCCCCACTTCATAAATTACTTATTGCAGCAGCATTTTGCACTTGTGTCAATATTCTTCACATGGCAAGGCAGAAGAATAACAATTGTCTGTTACATGGAAAAGGATGAATTAGGCTGAAGAGTCCATTTTTCTGCACTGAATCAAATTTACTGCTTCTGTGAAACCAGTCTATTATGAGGGACAGTGATTTTCTAAGTGAAATCAGACCATTGCAACTGTTCCTACGTTAGAATGCAGTTGTGTAAGCTGGAGGGTAGGGGTTAGGTGAAAGGCTGAGAGTAAGTAATTACTCAGGATGTGGACTGGATGTTTAAGGAATAGCACAAGTTACTGGAAAGCAAACTGCTAACAAAACCAGTTAACAAAGCTAACATATCTGTGGAGGAGAGTGGGATTAGGTGGGGAATATGGGGAATATCATAAACCCTTTCCAAAGGACGTAATGTTGCAAAAAGGTTTTGGGAAGCTAGTCCTTATTTAACTGTCTTTGTGACAGGGTCCTTATGGGATGCTGGCTCAGCAGGATTTCATAGCCTTCTCTAGCTCCAAAGTGAAGACTTACCAGTTTGCACAGGAAAAAGCTACCAATACTTAATGTCTCCTGGAAATGACCATGCTCTAAAGGGAGAGGAAATGCAGGAAGAATGACTTGGGGGGGGGGGGGGAAGTTGGATTTTAAAGAGGGAAAAGTTGGAAAGCACTTATGCTAAGCCATAAGCCTATAAAGCACTCTGAGGGAGGGCGTCAGTGCTCTGATCTCGTATTTTAGAGTGCTGTGCAGTGAAAAAGAGATGGTGGAAAATGTGGAACTCGAGCGGTGTGTAGTGTGTGAGTCCCCTTTCTGTCACTTCCTTCTACTACAGCTCAGGCTCTTTTTTTTTGGGTAACAAAACCCACTAGTGTGAAGAAGTCTACATCTGCATTTAAATTAGGACATCTTAAAGAAAAGAACAGGCTCCAAAGCAGCCCACAAGAAAGGTTTCCTTGCCAGGAAACAGCATATGAACACTAACTAACTGCTTATTGCCCAAGAAGAAATCCATTATCATTTAAATGGTGTTGAAGGTTGAAATGTGCTATTTCTTTCTAATTTGGCTTCCAGTTGCTAGTTTAGGTGATGGTTGTGGAACTTTAGTGACACACAGCATAGTTGGCATAAGCTTGCATTTAGTTTAGTTTTCTTTCTGTTAAAAATTGATATCAGTCTTGAAAATCAACTGATGGACAAATGCATACTCAGGAAGGAAGATTGTTTTGTTCTGTGTTCTTGGAGCCTATAACCTCATCGAGTTTTATGGAAGACTGACTCTGAGGACCTGAGGATGTGGATGGAAGTGCAAGCATGTTACTTAGTTGGCAGTAATTGCAATTTGAAGTGTGGTTAGGTTTCGTGATGCTGGCAAAAATGTGTTGCTGCTACTTGGCAACCGTCGCCTGGTTCTTGAGTGCTTGGCTTGTGTATTAAGGGCTGAAATGCTGTGTGTTGTATTTCCATGCTGTTTAAATCCAGAAAAATAAGTGGATTTGTAGCCTCTTGACTTTGAAAGAGATCTAGCCTGTTAAAAATACAGCACTGGCATTTGTGCCTGGAATAATAAATCCAGATCCTCTATGGGGTCACTGGACTTGGTGCGCCTGTTCAGCATACTGGACTGTTGTCTTCTCTGCTTCAGATCACTCACATCCTTGTGCATACAGGTATGCCAAAATCTGCTGGTTTCTTTTGCATGACACTTTAAACTGATAGGCATTCTCTACTTGCAGAACTCGAGGTATTTAAGTACATATATGTGTTAGTTGAAAAGCACCAGGATTCGAAGACCATAAGGGAACGTATGTTTCATGTAATAGCTCTGTCTTGTAGTATCTAAAACACTGGTGAAAGAGCTAGCCCATAATGTTTCTCACTTCTTTAAAGCTTCAACTGGTGGTGCCATTAAAAATACTTAGAATGGGGAGAAATGCTGTACATAATGCTAGTTAACTATTGCAGTTCATGGGGGCCAGCTTAGGTACAAGTCTAGCTTCCACATGCAGTTAGATGGGTGTTCTGCATATGAGCTGACATCCTTAGCCAGGCCCGCTGGCATCCATGGCATCCACTAATGCAGACCAGCTGCATTGCAGAGGAGGCAATGGACAGTGCATTCAGCTTATTCAAGCCTGCTGTTGGGACAGTGTAGTGGAGCTGGGATCAGACCTAGAAATGACAGAAATACATACTCCTGTGGTTTATGTGCGCCCGTCCCCATTTTGCTGTTTCAGTAAGGGAAGTCTTGAAGTTGCAGAATTAGCAAGTGGTTTTATAGCTGGTCAGAGAATGAAACGGTGAAGCCCATAGTTGAAATGGAGAAGTGTTTCTGGAGCTGAACCTTGTATGAACAAGAGTTGATAAACAGGTTGCATGTTGGATTCCTGTTACCCAAAGGGTGCTGGGATGAGCTAGTCTAGCAAATCAGTGTAGTGCTAGCTGTCAAGTTGTATAGTGCAAGCAGTTAATCAGATTCTAAAGTGTCTGGTTTGCTGTCTGCTCTGTTAGGGAGTACTGGAAGTGTTGGAGCAGCTTCCCAGCACAGCTTTGTAAGGTGACTTCTGTTGGGCCAGTAACAGTTAGATGGAATTTCATTCACTTCCTGTGTTGCAAGTTGTGTTGAAAGTAGTTCCGCTGCTTCTATTTTTAACACTGATTGCTGTGTGTGGAGGACTGAGGCTGTCTCCGAGTTAGAAAAGACATCTTGGGATCACTTGAAGCATTTCCACTTACTGCTTATAGGCATAGGGTGTTCTGGTAACATGAAGAGCATGCAGAAAACTTGTTGCTGGTGTGGTAGCAGCATAGAAGATGTGGTTCTTGGAACCAGGCTCAGTCACCTATCTGCTGAAATTGGGTCTAATTGCTCACGTCTGGTGCATATTTGGTAACAGCTGCAAAGCATGTGCCATATGATAACCTCACGCCTGTGTGGTTTCCAAAAGGTACATTTTGTTGGAAACCTGTGAAAGAGCTGATTATGGAGGGTTTGCTTGGGGTTTTTAGCTCTTAAATCCTCACAATATCCAACTGTGAGATGGAAAATAGTCACAGGAAAGAAAGAACATTTGACTGGTTGCAGGACCCAAGACCTGTGTGTGGTTCTTATCATTTCTTGCAGTAGAACTTAGGGGATAACATCGTGAGCATGTGGTAAGGGATTAGAAGTTCATAGAATGCATAGACATTGCATTTCATACCATGAGCTGCGTTTTTGGCTCATGCCTCTTGAAACAGCCAAGTTGATGCTTAGAGAGAGCCTTCTCTTGAGTTTTGAGCAGTGTGACTTTACAGTAAGTGAGGTCCTCTGATTACAATTCACTTGACACGTGTGAAGGCTGCAGAGGGAAATCGTAGCCACTTTGGCCCTGATTTGATAAAATAAAGCATTTTCTCAAAAGTGTGTGGAAATGAAGTCAGTTTGAGTCATGTTCAGCTTGATTCTATTTTGAGGCCAAAGTGGAGGTGTAGCTGTGCAGCCTGCTCTTACCTGAATGTTACTGCTGTAAATGCAGTGGTCACAAGTGTAACTGAAGTCAGTGGCAGCACCAATACAAAAATCCCTATGAAAATGTGATCGTAGATCCGAAATACACATTAACCAAAGAGAAATGAAGCATTTTGTTCCAGCTCTGCACAACAGTGTTTGTAACACGCTTTCAACAGCACAAGCTTTACAGACATGAGAGTGTGTGCATGTCAAATGATGGCATGTGAGCTCAATATTGTGACTAAATCACCCAGTGGAGCAGTCTCCCTGCTGTGCCTGCGGAACAGAGTGACACCATCACAGTGTTAGCTGGGAAGCACTTGAGAAGTATTGGAGGCAAATGACTGAATTCTGCCTGGTAGTGGTAGAAGTGTTAGGACTACATTAGCATCGCCTTGAGATGAGAAAGGTGCTTTAGTCATGAAGTGCATTAGGTGGTTTTGTAACATGAATTAATTGAACTAGTGGTGTCAACAGAGCTGAAAAGAGGCAGCACTGATTAACGCTGTCCTCTGCCCTTAATGGCTTTGGGAGCCTGGAAAAAGGCTTTTGTCCAGCAAACAGGAAACTGGAAAAGCAAAACGTGCTCTAGGTCTGGGGGAGGCAGCAGCCCCAGAACACCCAGCTGGGGACCAGCCTGCGGCACACAACTGGTGCTAATGGAAGTGCCTGCTCGACCTTTTGACTGCCACTAAGATGCTCGGAGCAAACAGAGGCCTGAAAGAGGAAGGAAGTAGCACAACCACAGCAGAGGGGGCACTGAGGAGGGAGCAGGAAGAAACATGCCTGTTCAGCCTGCGGACCCGGCCTTGGGGAGCCAGCTGATTGATAACCACCGGGTAACTGAAGAAAGAGTCTTGCTTCATGCTGGTTTTTGTTCCCCAAAACGGCTGCTTTTTACAGTCCTGTCAGTGTCAAGGCAGTGCAGTTCTACAGGCGACTGTAATTGCAGCCTTACAGGCTCTGGTGATGCTTCTGGGCTGTTGGAGAAGCTGTTCTGTTAACATTGTTGTGTGTGGAAGGAATCATGTCTCCATGCTAGAACTGCAGGTGTTTGTTAGGAAAATACTTGGCTACTGTATGGAGTGGAAAACTTTGGTTTTCTGAGCTTTCACCTTTTCTGTCCTTCCTTGTTTCACTATCTTCATAGTAATACTTTGCATGGATGTGTGAAAGTACTGGCAAGGATGTGAAATCCTACCTAAACTGTAGCAATTGCTCTGTGTGGACATTAAGCACTGAACACAAACATGCTGTAGTTCCGTGTTTGATGCAGGTGTTACCTTCAGCTCAGTTGCAGTGAGAAGAGCCAGCTGATACAGCCTGTGGTCCCTGGGTGATGTTTGTAAGAGTGCTTATATGGCAGGTGTTTAAATTCAGTGGGGTTTAGGTGCCTAAATCAGCAATTCCCAAACTGGGATTACCAGGCTAGGGATGCAGTATCTGTGTTCATTACTGTGTTCAGCTAAAGCTTGAAAGGGGGTCATCATGGAAGATTGCTGGAGTTCTGTGGCCAAAAATGTTTGGGAATCTCTGGTAGAAGTCAATTAAGTGTTCATTGAGCACGCTCTCGAGGAGAATACTTCTCTTTAGTGAAGCAAAGGAGATGAGGCCAGTTGCTGATATTGCTAGAAATAGAATACAATCACTGCACTTCAGTACACCAGTAAAAATGTTCACTGTCGTTGAGAGCACTTCCTTGGTCTGTATTAACTTCCAATTGTGTAACTTGCCTGATTGAAATAAAGGAGCACACTCTTGAAAGGAAACATCCTTTTGGCACAGGGTTGGTAACTGGTCGCTGAATGTAAAAGCTAGTTCCTGACATTAAACATTCCCTTTCTGTGCTTTTTACTGTTGTTGATTTAAGATAGAGCTGAATGTTTGCAACTGAACTGCAAATGTTCAGTTAATAGAAACGTCTTTGGAAACAGAGTCCCTCATTGTGTGTCTGTGTAAAATGATTTGTTTATCCCCCTTCCAGCCTGTGCACATTCATTCTTCTCTCGCTGAACTGACATGCTCAGCTGAGTGCAAGCACTTCCTGAAACTCAGCTAAGGAAGAAGGCTCTAAGGCAGAAGCCATAAGCAACTTGACCCAGGAAGATACCTTGTCATCTTGCAGTGTTAACTCTTACTTTAAACCATGCGCTTGTCCACTTAGGGGTCAGAAATGGGTGAGGATGCTTGCAATAGGAAGAGTATATGCCTCAAATACTTCACTTCCACCAACAAAATATTGCAGACATTAGTTTCATGCCTGTTAAAGGTGCCATGTAACTAAACAGCTTTAGGGTTGCTGGCTTTGTAGTCACTTGGCATTAATGAGTTGCTGCGAGATGCCATGTTACCTGCTAGGACTGCACACAAATATTGCATGCTGCCCCTTCAAGGAACTAGTCCGAATGTAATTCTTACCTATGGCTTCCATGTCAGTGTAACAAAATAATCAGCAGGTTTTGCCCAAGCCCCCATTTTTATTAACTTAGGGAAAAGAAACCTCTGTTCCCGAGTTGTGAATGATTCACAATCCCCAGCGTTTGTTCCCTTGCACTGCTA
The DNA here is from genome assembly GCA_032466535.1 of Forpus xanthops. Lineage (NCBI taxonomy): Eukaryota > Metazoa > Chordata > Aves > Psittaciformes > Psittacidae > Forpus > Forpus xanthops. The sequence goes on from JASSUY010032072.1 coordinate 154,436, forward strand.
TAACCTGTCGTCTTTCCTGCTGCTTTATGGAAGTGAGGACTTTCAGCAGCCAGCTTGGGGACCAAGCTCTGCAGCTGGGACCTCTGGTTTGCAGCTTTTGTGCTGGTTGTCAGCCAGAGGCACTGCAGGGACATGGTGGGAACCTACCCTCTAGAGGGAGAGAGGGAGCTGGCCTGGGAGTTTACACTGAGTCTTCTCTGTAGCATTAACCAGGGGCTGTGCCTAGGAATCCGAGCTTTCCCACTAAGTGCACAGTTGCTTATCTGCTCCTGGGAAGGAGGATACACAGCCTTGAGCTACTTAACATTACACAAGGGTGGGGAGATGCACAAACAGGCAGCAGCCTGGTTTGGTACTGCGCTGCCTTCTTTGTGTATCTCTACATTCTAGGTCCTAAGCCAGTGATCTTCATAAATGCAATTGTGATCCCACAGGAAGCCATTACTTTGCTGTTCTGATACAGCTTAGTTTTCCCTACACTCGGATCCTGTATAGTTTAAGACATGCTGTATAAACCCTCCTAAAAGCAGACGGTGAGGAATTACTGCAGCACTCCAAAGCGGATGACTTGAAATTGAGATGCGCTAGTAAAGTAAGGGCACTTTCTGTGGAGGGACAGTCAACTAACAAAGAGTGGTAAACAGCAGAGCTTTTTGCTCTGTGTTTATAGACTCAAACAAGCAAATCATATAGCTGCTTTAAAACACACCCAGTTTGAATGTGGGACACATTCAGTAGAGAGGTGCTGAACGCAGCAACTGACGGAAGAGCATCCACATGGTTTTGCTTTGTTAATCTTGAGCACCTGTTGTTATTGGACATGTATGACTTGATAAAAACCAGAACCCTTTGCTGTGTAGCTCACACCTTCTATGAACACTTGGAGCAGACGTTGTTGAGACACAAAACGTAGTTGCATAAATGAGGGTAAGGAGTGAGAGCTGCTGTCCAAGAAGATATACAACTTTGAGCCATGCATTTATACCTCCTAATGTGCCCACACTCCATCCCAGCACAGAGAAAGAACTCACATGGAGCTGAGTAAATAGCAGAATATATGTCAAGCAAAACAGGCCACTTCCAATTGAGTTTAGACTGTAGGAAAGTGTGGTATGGGGCTAGAAAACCTAAGCCCGAATGTCCAGAGGCTCTTTGCAGTTACCTGCATCTAGGTGGGAGTCAGTTCTGCAGTCAGGCAGAGTAACAGGTTAAGTACTTCAAGCAGGAACAGCCTATCTGGAGTAAGAGGTATCTGAAAAATGCCCAAGATAAAGTAAACTGGACCCAATCCAACTGGAAGTTGTTGCAAAGCTGAAACCCGGGGGGAGCATAGTGTGCTGCCAAGCTCAGCTGTGTTAGGGGTGGTGGCACGCTGCAATAGCAACATGTGGAGCAAGAGAATTTGGAATCAAGACATTAAGAAAATGCTGTGGGGCTGGGGATGCTTCTGGCATAACTTGTTGCTCAGTGCCATATCTTACTCCGTGCAGTCTCTTGATGGTTGTGCAGTCTTCTGGGTGTAACTATAAAGTTATCCTTTCCCACATGATGCTAGTTCCTTCTTTTACCTTCAGGCATGTGACATGGGGGTGAAGAAAGGCCTCTGACCTAGAAATATCCCTGTCTCTTTTCAGGAACTGCATTTTCCAAACATCTAGATAACGTAATGGAGTGGAAAAGAACAGATTCATCCTTTATTTGGATAAAGGAGTGATACAAATAGATGCCACTAGTGATTTTTTTCCCCCATCTGTGAATAGAAGACTTCCTCTCTAATATGTAGTACTGCTGTTGTTTGACACATAAATAGGAAGACTGTTATTTTGGTACTCCTGTACTGCTATAGGCACTGATGCTTTGAGGTACCCAAGCTAGCTCTGTTTCTGCTTAGCACAGTTACAGCATAGAGCTTGCCTCCTTGCGTAGTTACTCCCAAGGCTCTTGTATCCTCTCTGCTAGGCAGGAGTCCTTCTGTCTTCTACTCCTGGAAATCCTTTGCATGTTGACCAATTCCCTCCTCCAACTTCCCCTGTCCAGTTTAGAAAAGGTCATAACCTGATGGATACATGAGTGTGTTTAGGCAGAGAAGGAATCCGCACCAATTTGTAATGAAATTGGATAATTACTCAGTGCAATGTGGTTCAGAAGGACTCTCAAGCTTTTAAAGAAGAACCATCAAGCTTTTGTGCAGAAGTTATTCCCATTATAGACAAACACTGCAGGTGTTTTGACCTTCCCTTGAGAGCTGGACCTGTTGTTATCACTTAGAGGTTATCTGAGCAGATCTACTCTGTTGGGACCCTTGGAGACTTGGAAGAACATTCAGCATACACGGTCCAAGACAGTGGTAGTTTCATGCACTGTCACAGGGGATTCTTAGACCCAAGAGCCCAATGAGGTTTTGGTTATGGTGTTATTGAATTAATAGGTGAGGTCTGAATGGCAGTTTTGGCCATTTTCTGTGCATGTCTTTTCTTGGGGGGGGTGCCATGGAAATAACCTGCCTGCCTCAAAGAGATTATGCAAAGTTAGGCTTGGTGGAAAACGTCTTCACAAACACAGACCTTGCTGGTAAGTACATTGTGGTGGAGGTGTTCTGAATGCTGGGTAAACACAGTCCAAGCAAGAGCTTTGTAGGCTGGGATGCTTGAATAGCAGTAGGTACCATTTCTGTTCTGTTCAAGTGCTTAAACCCCATCTGTCTTTTCTACAAGGAACCTTCGGTTGTTTTGTGCTTCTTTGTAGGCGTAACCTGACAAAGTTATCCCTGATATTCAGCCATATGCTGGCCGAGCTCAAAGGTATTTTCCCAAGTGGCCTTTTCCAGGGAGACACATTCCGGATCACCAAGGCGGATGCTGCAGAGTTTTGGAGAAAGGCTTTTGGTGAAAAGTAAGTTTCGAAGTGTTGGTATGGGAGCAAATTGCACACAGCAACATGTGTGCTTTTAAAAGCTGCTCAGAAGAGTCTTTGTAAGGTTCAAAGGAACGATGGGAGAGATGCACAGTCATTTGGTCCTCTCTCTGGGGTGACATACAGATGGTTTCTCCATTATATTCCCCAGCTCTTTATCCTGTCTGGTTTTCAGTGTATCTGGTGATGGGTCTTTCCTCATTTTCCCTAGGAAACTCTTGTACATCATAGTTTCCCTCTATTATACAGCTTCAATTTTGCCCTCCTTAATTTCATTCCTTATACTATGCAAAATAATCTGCTTTCTTCTTCCTGAGGTTACCATGCCCACAATATTAGTTGTCCTTTAGCTAAGCCGTTTCATCTTCCCTCCAATTAGTTTGTCTAATCACTTAGTCACCTTTCTTCTCTGAACTTAGGTCAGTTTGCATAATAGCTCTGTTAAGCTAGGAGGAAGGAGAAAGTGAAGTGCAAAGGGTTGAAATGTCAGTTTTCACTTTTGTATCTCTTAAAAGATGACCAAGTGAACTGTAGATGTGTCCAAGGCAATGTTTGAGGATTAAAATGAATGCATTTGGCTACTGCATTCCAACTAAGATCACTTAAGGTACTTACATAAAGAGTTTAATTAGGAGCTGTCAGAACAAAAATCAATAATATATTCAGTCATGAAGAACATGCCTGAAGGTAGGCATGTTCTTTCTTTGTTTGTACCCCCCTTGATATTTTAAGAGAAGGAAAATAGTCCTTTAAACAGGAGCCTTGGGTTTGGCTTCTGATTATCTTCTCCACTTAATCCCTTCTTTTGCAGTTCTTTTCCTTTTTGTGAGCTGCACAGACCTCTACTAAAAGACTTACTGTGAACTCCTTCCCTACCAGCCACAACATTCTGGAACTCTCCCCAAGTGGTAGTGTGTTACAGAGCCATGGGTACATGCAGGTATTGACATGAGTGCAGAAAAAGGGAAAGGAGAAAGAACTGGACTTCAGACGTTCTGCATGTGTAGAAATTGTTCATTTGGCTGCTGATTTACTGCAGTAGCAAGAAGTCTGTGCTTGTCCAACAGGAGGAAATCTCTTGTGGCTAATTCTGATTTCCTTTGCTTTCGTTATCATGAGGTGCATACTCGCAATTAAAGTGTATAAGGTACATACATGGTGTTGGTCTTGAGATACATCACATTTACAGATGGCTTGGTTTTCCTCAGGACTATTGTTCCTTGGAAGAGCTTCCGTCAGGCCTTGCATGAAGTGCATCCAATCAGTTCAGGGCTGGAAGCCATGGCCCTGAAGTCAACGATCGACTTGACGTGCAATGACTACATTTCAGTGTTTGAATTTGATATCTTCACACGACTTTTTCAGGTAAGAACTGAGGATTGGGAATCACTTGAAACGTGGCTCAGTGCTTCAATTTAGACCCCTTTCCCAGGACCAAGCGTCTTCTGCACACTGAAATGATTTATGCTGTAAGGGATTTGGTCCTCTTGCCCTTCATCTCCTAAACAGCTGCAGCAATGCTTAGGAGCCTATATTGCAGTGAAAGTGTGTGGTACTTCTAGTTGTAGAAGAAAAGATTGTCTAAATATATACTGCAAGTGTAAGGCACGTTCACTGTCCTCCCATGAATCAGTTTTTCCCTTTCAAAGGTCACTTTAAGAGTCAGGTTGTGACACACATTCTGTAAGCCAGGAAATGTGAAGTTTAGTTTAGCGCTTTGTCTTTCCTTGTCCTTTGCTTTCTTGTCAGATTTATTTACCATGGAAGGGTTGTTCAGGATGGAGTACAAGCATGGAAGTTTGAGCTTCCTAGCTTTTGAACTGTCACAGCCAGGATGCTGTGGACATGTCTGTGTTCTGTGCAGGAGAAATATCCCTATTGCTAGTAGCTAAAATTCTAGCCCATAGTCTTTAATGGTGCTAAACTCCAAACCACAGCTTCTGATGGCACAATTGGGTATTTACAAGAACAAGCGCTTACTTCTTCAGCTCTGACTTGCCTTTTCCCATGTGATAGGGTGGGTTGTAATTAAGATACGTCTAGATGAAAAATGCCCATGTGCAGTGTTGCAATGTAGCTGATCTCATTCAGTACTTTTTCCAGCTATAGTACATAAAGAGCAAGTTAAGAGTTGCTGTGGTTTCTCAGAGGTGCAGAGTTCTTAGGGAGAGCTAACATCTTCTTTTAGATGAGTTGAGAGAATCGGAAGATTGGATGAGATTTAGGCACCCAAACCCTTCTCAGGAATGGAAGCTTCCAAACGGTTGTTATGGCTATTTCTGCATCGTTTTAAGGAATATATAACATGTATGTGCTGGTGTATTTATTCAAATCTCACACTAGTCAGTAATCCTTGCCACACCCCAGTGAGGTTAAGTGGCTAAGGAATAGTCACAAGCATCTTACACACAGTGAAACTGAGACGGAGAAGGGAGGTCACTTTCCTGAGGCCGTATAGGAAGTCGGTGTTAGAGATCAGACTAGTCATGGTTTCTGGTCCTGTGCATAATCTTATTAAACTCCCATCTTTATCCGTGTCTCAGGAATGAGTCATTTGCTCTGCGGAAGCAGTACAAATTGGTAGCTATTGTTGAGCTGTCTTTTTGTGACCTCGGTGACTTCTCCCTTAGTGTTTCTTAAAGGAGTTTTGATTAAGGTCTGTCTTAAGTGATGTTTTTGTCACCGACAAGAAACTGAGATGCTAATGCTGCTGCCTGGGAAGGTAGTGTTTAGTTCTCTACTGGGTTTATGGTGGATAAGAAACCTGCTGCTTTAACTCTTTATCCCTTCGATTAAGAAGTGCATGGTTAATGTAGCTCTTTGTTGTTTCTATAGCCGTGGTCCTCTTTGCTCAGGAACTGGAACAGTCTAGCAGTGACTCATCCTGGCTATATGGCATTCCTAACGTATGATGAGGTGAAAGCCCGGCTTCAGAAATTCATTCACAAACCTGGCAGGTTAGTGCTCAGCAGCAGTTGCTTCTCTGATCCTTCTTGCTAGCATCACTGCACCGACTGAGATTGGGTTTGGTTTGCCTTTGTCCTCCTTCATCAGAAACCTAGACTATGACAAACCCTACCTTGCCCTGTACTCATGTGGTGACTTACCTCCTGCTCACCCCTCCCAGCTGTCACAACAGCTCCCTCGGGCATGAGCAGGACATAGAGGCAGACCCTGCCAGAGTGAGCCTAAACAATGGGCCATTTAGGACCATAAATAAAGGCGTGTATCTATAGGCCTCATAACTTTCTGATGTATAGGTATAAAACCAGGAGAGATGAGTGGATTGCCGCCCTCGAGCAGTGTGTGCCTTTGAAGCCAACTTTAGACAAAGAAAGCAGCATGGTGATGGGCAGAGTAGGCTGGGAGGTAATGCTGCAGGCAGAGCACACTTCAGAGGCTCTGGGGAGCAACAGTTCTTGGCCTACCTAATGTTCTGAATAGAACTTGGCCCAATGCAACAAGGCTAACAGCCCTTCCTTTATGCAGGAAGGGCTAAGTGTTAATTCCTGGAGGTTGTTACTATGTGGTTAATTCTGTGTGGGTTTTAAGAATGGAAACCTTGTGTAGTCTGTTGGTTCTGCTGTTTGTTGGGGTTTTTTAAAGTTCATTTGAAACAAATGATTTTAAGGCTGCTAACGCTTTTCTCGCTCTGGATTCTGGGTTTAATTTCACCTGGAGGCCAGGACTTGGCTGCTTTCCTTGTTTTGTGTCAGATTGCAAGGTTCTCCTTTCATCTGCCTGGGGGATAATTAAGGAAAGCTGGTATAAATCATCAAGTTCTTCCTAATAGGTTTTCATTTGCTGTCTTGAGATAGGCAGGCAAAGGCTGCCTACTTGCCATTCAGTCTTTTCTGGCTCTTCCAGTCCGAACTGAAGTTTCTTTTCCTTTGTGTGTTTGTAGTTATATTTTCCGACTGAGTTGTACACGGCTCGGTCAATGGGCCATTGGCTATGTCACTGCAGATGGGAACATTCTTCAGACAATCCCTCACAACAAACCTCTCTTTCAAGCACTGATTGATGGCTTCAGGGAAGGCTTGTAAGTAACTTCATCAAAATCAAGGGACTTTGCTCTTTTTTCACTGTTTGTGCTATATGTCTTCATCCCATGATGAGGTCTTGAAGTGGGTTGAATGGTAAAATGTACCTTCTGGGTTTAGCACACGTTATCACAGGAGAGGCAGCGCATTGCAGAGATCAAACAATCACTATTGAAACCACTGAGACCCTTTTGGCCATCTCTTGGCTCTTCCTTTTAATTTAGTTGTAGATTCAGCAGAACAGTTCAATTGCCAATAATGCCTGATTTGAACCACTGCGATTTACGTTAGGGTATCTGGTTTATTACTCTGGATATTACAGCTTCACCACAGGATGATTTAAGAAGAATAGTCTGGGACCATAGCATCTCGTGTGTGTATATGCACTTGTGTATATGCACACACAGAGAAAGACATGTTTTTCTTCCCCCAACTGCTTACAGTTATTTATTTCCCGATGGCCGGAATCAGAATCCTGACTTGACTGGCTTGTGTGAACCCACGCCTCAGGACCACATTAAAGTTACACAGGTGAGCAAGGTATTCTGTCCCATCAAACTTGCTAACTTGCTTCCTAATTCCTAGTCTCCTTAGCTGTTTGTAGAACTCAGGCTTACTCGATATCCCCAAGATCAGGTAGGGATTTGAATGGTAGGGATGAGCAGAGGAGATTGGCTAAAGCTTTATGCAGGGCTGACAGTTCTTTTTGGGTTTAGAATGTGTCTGATGAATATTCCTTCTTTTGTGCCATGCAGCGCACCTTGAGCCCTGCTTTTGGGACACTGAAATGAAAATGTGGGCTAGCTTGAAGTCGATTCTTTTCAGACTTTGACAGATGTATCTGGTACATAAAACTACCGTGAAGTCTTTGCAGATCTCTGTTCTCCTTTGCACTGTGTTCCTGTGTTGGGTTTACAGCATTAACCATGTACGCCTCTCTTGCCCCAAGGAACAATATGAATTGTATTGCGAGATGGGCTCCACGTTTCAGCTGTGTAAAATATGTGCTGAAAATGACAAGGATGTGAAGATCGAACCGTGTGGCCATCTGATGTGCACGTCCTGTCTCACTGCGTGGCAGGTGAGGTCTTGCCTCGTGTTAATCTCTGTAAGTAAGGCTAGTTGCTCTTTACAGGAGCAGTATATAACAGCTCTCCTCTCTTCCATGAAGGAATCAGAAGGCCAGGGATGTCCTTTTTGCCGCTGTGAAATCAAAGGCACTGAGCCAATTGTAGTAGACCCCTTTGACCCCAGAGGAGGAGGAGGATTGTCACGACAAGGCGCAGAAGGAACTCCCTCCCCCAATTATGATGATGATGATGACGACAGAGCTGATGATTCCCTCTTCATGATGAAAGAACTCGCTGGTACCAAAGTAAGGTCACCAGGGTGTATGCTAGTAGATGTTGCAGGATGTACACAGACTGCATGTTCTCCATCAGTTTTCTGTGGTCTTACTGATTTGTATAGGTGAGGGTTGTCAGGCCTTATGATAGAAAAGATATCACACAGTATGGAAAACGTGGATTTAGGATCAATTTTGTCAGTTTAGTTCACACCATCAATTCTATTAAGCAACGGTGATTACACTTGGAAATCTTTCATCGTTTATGTATTGTCTTGAAAGAAGGGTGAAAAGGCTGGCTTGACCTGCTGGAATGTAAGATCTAGGCTTTTACACTTCTCTATATACTTAACAATGCTGCTTTTGATTTATTAGCCATAATTCACTCATGTCAGCAAAAATTCACCCATTTTCACCAGTGATTAATACAGCCAACTAGAATAGAATCTTACCAAGTTCCTCGTGACTAATGGGGTGGAGGGCAGGCTATTTGGCTCTGCAAGTCAATTTGACTGTCATTTTTTTATATGGTGTCTAATAAATCTGTCTAATAAAGGTGTGATAACTCTGCCATTAGTACTGCTTCCCTCCAGGAGATGGGCACAAGACAGGCATTCTGTATGGATCCCTGCATGGTTTACTTCTAATAGCTTGTTGCTGCTCTTGCACACCTGCACTTTGCATTGTTTTACTACATAGGGAAGCGGGTTTGAACTTGGCTTATTTTGAGTCATTGAATTCACTAAAATTAGTTGCCTCTCCTAGTCAGAAAGAAGCCTTTACACTGGTTTACCTGTGGTCACATTTCTCTTTAGTGAAATAGGGTACTAAACAGTAAAACATATTCCTGGAGGTGGTTTTTGTGTCCGTAACTTGAGAAAGCAAAGCAGTTTCCTCAGTGTGACATCCTGTGGGCTAGTTAGTGAGCAGGGTGGCACCTTCAGTGGGTTTTGCAGCAGATCATGCCCTCTTGTGTTGAAAAGAAGCTTGTTCCTTACCCAGGGCTCAGTAAGGCAGGGAAACAGCTTTTCTGTTATTGTGCCACTGCTAAGTGTGTGTTTTTAGTTGTGTGCCACAGCTAAAGCCATTGGTGATCTTCAAGTCTTGAAAGTCAAATGCTGTAGTGCTGGGAAATTGCCTTCATTGACTGGTGTGTGGTGGTTGCTGATACAGTAATTATTGTTAATTCAATAGCGGTATTGAAGCCAGTACAAATCACAGAGCTTGAAAGCATCTCCAGAGGAAAGGAGCTCTGCTGGGGTTTGTCATGTGTTGATTTTCCCATTCTTCTTCAGGTCGAGCGTCCTCCTTCTCCATTCTCAGTAGCGCCACAGGCCGCCCTCCCTCCCGTGCCACCACGACTGGATCTCTTGCAGCAGCGAGTGTCCAACCCGCCTGGAGCTTCCAGTCCTGGGACCACTTCAAAGGTCAGACACACTGTTTTCCCTTTCAGCTGTGATTTGGGTTGGGGCAGGCAGGAGGAAGAGCATTCTGATGAACCTTTGTGACATCCCCTTTCTCACAAGGCTTTTTCATCTTCCTTTCCTGTTAGGCCATTTCCCTTCCATTCCCCATGAGAGTCCAGTCTGTCCTGAAAGCAAATGTTTCCTTCTGGAATCCATGTTTGGAGAGTCTTTTTATGCTGTTTAAACAGCCTGTCTTTTTTTCACACTTGCCAACGCAATTGCTAGAAAGAAGCTGATCCTAAGGTGAAATACTTGCTCACTTATGACTGGCATCTTCCTGCTGAACAAGTCATTGTGATTGCCAGTGTCTTCACTGAGTTTCAGCCGATGTTCTTTGGAGCTGTATTTGTGGGCTTGTGTTTTGCTCTAGCTACCAGGGAAGGTTTCATATTAACTGGTTTTCTGATTGACTAGCAGAAGGCAGTGGTGTGATCTTGGTGGCATCTGCTCGCTTGCTCTTGAGATACAGCAGCACTTCTTCAGCTAGTTTGGATGAAGTGATGAAATTATGCTTGAAAATTCAGGCAGAAGAAAATGCCCATTTCTATGAATATTCATGGCTGACTGATGAACGTTAACTTGTATAAGTAACCCAAAACTGAATCGGTTTTGGAAGTGATGGGTGTCCTTTGGAATCCAATCTAGTGCTGATGTGAGCTTTTTTTGCCTTCTAGAAAAACAATCTGGGGTATTTAGTGCCCTGCTGTAGCTGCACGTAGGTACCGTGTTATCTCTTCAAGCCTGTAGAGAAGGCATCTCTGGAGGGTTAGCTTGTGGAGAGTTATCAACACACCCTTTGAGATAATTTCATGTAAAAATAGATAAAACGAAGCCAAAACTCACCCTTGTGCTGCCTGCCTCCCTCTTTTTGATGCTTTGTGGCTGAACTACCTTTGTTAGGCAATATTTTGCATTCCTTTGCCTTGCAGGCTGCTCCTGGTGCTCTTCACAAGGATAAACCTCTCCCAATCCCTCCCACGCTCAGAGATCTCCCTCCGCCGCCGCCTCCGGACAGACCACATTCCATTGGGACTGAAGGTCGACCTCAGAGACGTCCTTTGCCCTGCACACCAGGAGACTGCCCTTCAAGAGACAAACCACCCCCTGTGCCCTCCAACCGCCAGGCAGATCTGTGGCCATCCAGGCCCATTCCAAAAGCCCCATCTGTAGCTCTCAGCCCTGGTGATCCTTGGGCTGGGAGAGAACTGTCCAACAGGCACTCCCTTCCCTTTTCCTTGCCCTCTCAGATAGAATCCAGGGCTGAGAGCCATCGGCTTGGGAGCACGCTCAGCCTGGACAACCCAGTGGTGAGTAGGCCTATTGGAGGTGAAGGTAATCTGTAAGGAATTAAGTCTTCCAGGGTGTTGTCAGAATGAATAGAATATTAATTTGTATAGGGTGATCTTGCACCAAGGGAGAGATGGAAGGAAACTGGTCAATGCTGGGCAAGGGAGAATAAGGGGAGGACTTGTTAGGGAAGTGCTTGGGTGCCTCTTGGAACCTAGGCTGAAATCCCAGTGTGAACGGTCATGAGCCACAATTTCATGGTCATAGCTCACATTTCACTTCTGGGAGCTGATATGCTGAAAAGGTTCAGTTTACTCTTCTCAGGAGCTATGATGAGTTTAACGTGGTCAAATCCGAGTTAAGTTTGGATCTGTTACCAATGTCATGATGTGTAACTTAAAATAACCCAACCTATTGTTCTCTAAAAGAAAACCCAGGCAGATTTGCCCTTTTATTTTTCATTCCATTCCCTTAATGTTTCTTTTTTAAACCTCCAGCTTTCTCCAATTGAAAGGCAGTACATTTGTAGCCACATTGGCTAAGAAAATAACACTTGGACGTTTGTCATTCTGTCTTGGGATGTGTGTGCTTGTCTGCATCCTTTTCCTCTTGTCCCCTGTTTTGGCCTTCTAGCCTATTTCAGCTGAATTTGCCAAAGCCATTGGAATCTCAGAAAGATATGAGGTTTCCTGCAGTTTTTGTGTAAACAAGCAGTTGGATCCAGGAGAAAAAACCCATCTTGTACCATCACTGAGGGAAAGCCATCACAGAACGCTGGGATTTCTAAGGCATTAGTAAATGCTTTGGCGTAAATGAAGATGTTGCATTCCCACACAGGATGTCTGACAGCTTGGCAACTGCACTGTTGGTATCTGTGGTGGTTCTGATTCCTGGTTGGAATTTTGTCTTTCAGAGCTTGAACAGTGGGCCACCAACAAGCTCAGAGTGTGAACACCCCAAGATTAAACCCTCCTCATCTGCCAACGCTATCTACTCCTTAGCTGCCAGGTCTGTTTTCTAGCTCAAGTGCTCTTTTATACCTTGCAGAATGGTAACTGTAGGGCTCTCTCCATGCTGGTGCCAAGGACAGAATTTGACACAACTCAGTCAGCCCTGATTTCAACCTCGGACAGGATCACAATATCCAGTCTAAAGGAAGTAGATTCAATCAGGATCCCAAAGGTCTGTGGATAGTGGTGGTAGTTCCCCTTGGCTGTGCTAATAGGAAACAGGCTGCAGTTGCTATTAGCTCTTGAGTTGGTATTTATGTGAAGTATTCGCTTTTGAGTTGGTATTTATGTGAAGTGGGTGATGTGTAATGTGTATGATTGCATTATGAGCTTGTATCAGCGTGACTGTGTACCTGGGCTGCTAAGAATACTGAAGGCCAGGTTATTTCTGTAGGCAGAATGACTCTGCTTGTTCCATCCACTGGGGATTTTAAAGGTCACTTTGGTATTAATTAGATTTGATGTAAATGTATTTCTGATGTTTATAGCTTGTTTCTTCTGCCTCCAGACCACTGCCTGTACCAAAACTGCCTCCTGGGGAACAGTCTGAAAGCGATGAAGACACTGAATACATGTCACCATCCTCTCTGCCTGTAGTGCCTCCAGGTCCTGCTGTACAAAAACCAGAGATCAAAATGCCTTTGGAAATGACTCAGAGTTTACGGTGAGGTTCTGTTTGCATGTTCTGTGCTGTCTCACAGCTCTGGGAAGGCTTTTGTGTATTGGTTTACTACAGAGGAGATTGGGCTTGCTGAATTCCCCCAGTGATACTCAGCAGATCTAGACTAATATAGTAACTATGCATTGCTCTATAGCAGAATACTTGTACAGTATTAAAGGAGTCAGATAACCACTCTGTTGTCTTTGTGATAGTAACCTTTGGAGAGCAGCAACTGAAACTCTACATTCTATGAAACAGTGCTGTTCTGGTGATGGTATCAAACTCCTTTAAGCCAGTAAGCTCTATTGCAATAGACATTACTGAATCCCAGAGACTATGTGGTAGTGGTTTACTGCTGCCACTTGCCTGAAGGGAAATACTTGTTCTCTCCTTCAGAGTTTTAGACTGCGACCAGCAGACGGATAGCTGTACGTACGAAGCAATGTACAACATTCACTCCCAAGCTGCATCCTCAGCTTTCGAGGCTGTCAACGCTTCTGGTGAGTAGGTGTGCTAAAAAAAGCCCTGAGAAACTGGAGTACAATGGGTTGGTCCCACTCACGGTTGGAAAGGCATTTCAGGCTAAATTAAATGTTACGTGCTTTCGCTGTTAAAATAGCTAGGGTGGATGGGGAAACATCTGGGTCTCTGTACTGCAGGCTGCATAGCATGTGGGGATGTTGAGGAGCCTGGTTGGAACGCATTGTAAAAATACTGTTGAAACAGTTGCTGGTTTGAAGATTCTGATTGTTTTATGGGCAGCGGTTGTCAGCCCACATTTATCATGAGGAGTTTTAATCTAATATTACCTTCTGGAAAGAGTTTCTGTTGAGTGTGGGGTTTTGGCAGCAAAACCTTTGTTCTGTGGCTTGTCAATGTTTGTGAGCTACAGGGGACCAGAGTCTGCCTCAAGAGACAGAGGCTGTGTTCAGTGCCAGAGCTCATCAAAATGTGCCTCTTATTCTAGACGAAGGGGATCTGGCAGCAGCCACTGCCAGCAACGGGCCTGAAGAGTCAGAAAATGAAGAGGATGGCTATGATGTCCCCAAACCACCACTACCCATTGCCATTGCTCGTCGCACCCTGTCTGATATCTCCAATGCCACACCTGCCTTCAGCCGAATGTCTTTGGAAAACGACCCTGTGACAGGTTAGAGAACGGGGCACTCTTCATGCTGTAGTGGGTACTGATGGCTTGCTATGCACTGTCACTCACACAAGGTTTTGTATGTAAGCTGTGGTGGTTTATAAAGCAGATTGCACTGATTTCTTAGGTGTTCAGTTGAACCTCCTTGGGTCATTTAGTACTGAGCTAGCAAATAACATTGAAATCACAGTTAGGAAATCCTTTCCTCAGCTTCAAGGATATTCCTTAAGCCACTGTTTCCTGCAGAGCATGGCATACCTCTTGTGTTACCGGGGCATGCAGCAGATCCTCAGAGCATTACTGCTTACGGCTCTTGCAAGGAAATGACATTGCTGGCCTTGCACGGCTTGGCTCGGTCTCGCCTGCCAGCAGATGGCACAAGTGGACTGTTTGAGGCTGTTCCCTTGAGCAGGGACCTGGTGGCTCAGCAAGATCAGCTTTTTGTCCTTGGGGAGTAGAGGACATCTTGTCCTTGCGGCTGTAAGCACATTGTCCCAAGGAAAAACTAAAGCCTCATCTCTCCAAGAGCCTTTCTGAAGAATGCTCGACTTATTCCCTACAACTGCTCAAAAGGAAGCTCTGAAACATTTCCTGTTGGGGGCTTTCCGTGTGCCTAAACACCCTGGTGATTTGCCAAGTAAGAGGAGTGAGTTTCTTGTTCCTTATGGAGGTAGACCCAGGACCACTTGCCCCAGGGAGTGTTTTGTTCACCTCCTTCACCACTTCCCCTGCTCTGAGCTTGCCTTTCTTCAGCACAGAGAAGGGTTTACTGGTGCAGAGAAGTTTATTAGCTTTTGCCACTCCTCCCTGCCTCATTGTTTAACTCTGTCACTGTGCTGTCCAATGTTGCTGAGAGGGCTAAGAAAGGGCAGAGAGAGCTCACATCCTCCTCCCACGTGGAGTACTCAGCTTAAACATTGAGTCCTCTTTGTTTTTAGAGCTCTGAAAGAACAATGCTATTGTCCTCATACATAGTGGTAGGAGATCTGCTAATGAAGAATGCTCTCGAAGTGCTGATTGTTACTGCTCTGGGGAGCATATGCAGTTTTGTGAAGCCCCTGCTGTAGTCTGGTGTTAGGCAAACGTGACTAGTCTGGGATGCATTTGGGCAGATTTATGTTCTCATGCATTGTGCCCTACAGTTTGGTTTCTTAATCATTTACCAGAAGAGCTCTGCCTGTAGTTGTCCTTTCAGATTGACCCATGGTCTCTGAAATTTGATCCAGTGCTAGCAGAAAGAGCTAATTCAAAAGGCACTTTAGGGGAGAGAAGTGGGTAGGCCCTTTTCTCAACTCTACAAAAAGCTTTTTATGTGTCAGCAGCTTGGAGGTTGAAGATCAGGGAGTTGAGCTGCATTGTAGTTGGGGAGGAAGCTTCAATGAATTTGCTTCCTGAGGAGCCTTCTCCATCTTAGTGCTTTCAGTGCAATGGGGTTTGGAAGGCTCTGCAATGACTGCTTCTTTTCTGACCAGTGCTGCAGTGACCACTCTTTAAAAGGGTTGGTTTGGGCTTATGGAGTTGTGTGTTGTACTGCTAGAAAACCCTGTCTTGATTGCCTTGAGGAGATTCTCCAGGAGACAAATACAGCTTTTAGGTGGTGTCAGATATTCATGCAGAAAAGTTTCCTGTGATTTGCAAAGTAGGAAAAACTGCTCTCTGCCATGCTAAATGAGGTTAGAACTCAAAGATCTATCGGGTGTTGGATTAATACATTAAGCAGCATTGGTTTTTCCTAAGGCCTCGGAGTGTTTCGTCTCTCTTTTGGCTTACTGGCTATTCTTTTTCCTTCCCATGATGTGGCTACTGGCAAGTAACACATCTGAATGACTAAGGGGAAAGGCAGAACAGGCTGAGCTTATCAATCTGCCATAGCTGCCAGCCATTAGGGTGAGCTTCAGCAGGAGCTCTTGCAGGTGGCCCTGGCCTGCCGAGGAGGAGGAGAGACCTTTCAGAGAACATAATCAGTTGCTGGAGCAGTTATGGTGGATGAGTTGGAACTGATAGATCTGGTTTTGTGCACGCTTCGATGTGGACAGCAACTTGAGGCAGGATCAGCATCTCAGCAGTTAAACTGGGGGTTGCCATCTGATTCTAGGAGGAAATGGTGAAGTTGTGGATTCTTACAGGCTAGGTTGGTTGGAGAAAATGGCGTAGCTTTTCGTGGCATTCTTTGTAGTGCCATTCATCAGTCTGATGTCATTCCTGCTTTGTTCCAAGTGAGAATTACGTATCCTTTCTTGAAGTGATGCCTTTGTTTCCCCTTCCAGGTTTCTCCGATGGCTCTCAAGTTCCAGAAAGACCTCCAAAGCCGCTACCACGGAGAATCAATTCTGAGAGGAAAGCAGGGAGCTGCCAGCCAGGCGGAGCCAGCAGTGGGACCAGTGCGTCACTGCAACTCTCCAGTGAGATTGAGAACCTAATGAGCCAAGGCTATTCATATCAGGACATTCAGAAAGCACTGGTCATTGCACATAACAATATTGAAATGGCCAAGAATATTCTGCGGGAGTTTGTTTCCATTTCCTCCCCTGCGCATGTGGCCACATAGCACATTACCTCCACACCTACATCTTCAGTGGACCAACTGCCTGGGCAGCTGTAGCCCAGCTCCGCACCAAAGGGGAAGGGGGTTCCTTTAGAGACTTCGTGCTGAGGTCAGGCCTGCCTCACAAGCGAATCAGTTATCAGGTTTTTGTGGTTCCAGATTTCAAAGCAGTGGGATGAAATGGAGCAGAATGGTGTTTTTATACAGTGTATGTTTTGGAGTCCTTTACCCCTACCTCTTGTTGGAGAGAACAGATTTATTTCCAGGGTGTTTGTAGAGTAAAAAGGTATCATAACAGGGGATTCCCAAGCTGATGCCCTGGAGGCTGGGGGGAGTGTTTTGTGCTGTGAATTCTAAGTGAATGCTCTGAGAAACCAAGTCTTGAGGTCGGCGTGGTGTGTCCTGTGGTTCGTGGTACTAGGTTTGGATCTGTTGGCTGCTGTGTGTCTGGCTCAGGCTTTTTAGGCCAGCTGGGAGGTCACTTTCTGCTGGGAATAAATAGGAGACCTAGGAGGAATCTTTAGGGTTTGCCATGGCGTTTCCCTCTTGCCTGTAATAGTAGCATTTACTGCTCTTCATCCGAGTCCTCCCTTTTTGCCTGGAGGTAGCATGACGAGCTTCTGTCAGGCATGTTGATCTCGACAGGGCAGGGAGTTGGATTTCTCTCCTATGTGTCCTCTTGCCTGCAGCGCTATCAGATCCCAGGCAGCTCGACGTGCTGAAAAGGTTTGCATGTTTTTGAGGGGTGGGAGAGGGTGGCAAGAATTCGAGTGAAGCTCTGGCTGCTGCTTCTCCTTCTTTAGCCTTGAGCATTCTGAGCTTCGATGCTCAGACTTGATCGTGGCCCTGCTGGGCCTTAAGCAGCCGTCACTGGACGCTCCCACACACTCTTTCCTCTAGGAATGGTGCACCTGGTTAATGTGGTGTTGTATTTATCTTCATTGCATGGTGACTGTGCAGAGTAGTGGCCTCTTCACGCACATTCCATCATCTCCTTCCGAGGGCTTTTGCAGGAGCCAGCTGTCTTTGTGCCAGGCTGTGTTGTGGAATTGGTAGGTGCAGCTGATGTGTTTGGTGGTGTCTTACCTGCTTTGCAGTATAAGAAGTGCAGCAGTTCTCTGCATGGCTATCACGACAACGTGGGGGGCTCTTCTTTCCATTTCCATTACTCTAAGGTATTGCCAGAGCCTGTGCTAAAGCAGATCTGGGGAATCTTCTGTATTTGTAAAGTGATCACGTGGCTTTAAAAGTCAGTACTCAGCTGTTCCTGGGGAAAAACCTGACTTGCATACTCAGCTACTTGACTCTGTTCATATGTGCTTGACGTGTGAGAAGTGTGCAGTTGCTTCTGAGAAGATTTAAATCAAGCAGGCACGCACGCATCGCAGCCTGACAGATGAACAAGTGCTCTGTGTACACTGAGAGGCTATTAGCCTTTTGAAGCGTGGCTAGCATTACTGGCATCTCTCAAAGGGCAGCAGCAGTCAGTAGGCAAAGGATTGTGACTTGAAGTACTGTTGGGGTGATTATTGGATGCGGGTTAGGCTGTTTAAGAACCTCGTGGCTGGGCTCAGATCTCAGAGAGATGGCTTGCAATTGGCAGAGAGGACTGACCAGCTATTGGCAAAGGGAACTAAGCATTAAATGTTTGGTTTCTCTCTAGACCTACAGCTTTATAAACTGATGGAGCGGGTTCCAGGCAGTCTCAGAGCAGGAACTGTCTCTCCTTACTCCTCCGTAGTAAGGAATACTCCCATACTGTAAGGAGATCTCCTGCAGCACTTCCAGGCTATCAGCACTGTTGCTATTTCAGGGTGAGGCCTGAAGCTTGGAAATGCAGCACGCTGGGGACATTCATGTCAGCGGGCACGGCACGATGCTATGCTGCACAGAGAGGTCAGGAGCAGGGGCTGAGCACTTCCCCAAGCGCTGAGCTGAGTTGCAGAGATGCTCTCAGTGCACGTGGCACTCAGGGAAGAAGAGCTGTTCTGTTTCCCCTGCCCACACGTGCAGCACTCAGCAGCATTGTGTATCGGCCTTGCTCTTGCTGTGTGCTCTGCCAGTTGTGCAGAGCAGCCTTGCTCAGTGCATCTCAGCCCAGCACTGGTGCTGCAGAGGCAGGAGCATAGGGCAGCTCTGGTTGTTCTCTCTGTAGATCTGCATGTTACACTTGTGAGCAATGTGTATGAGAGTTGCTTCCTTGGCTTTGTACTGGAGAACCAGATAAAAAGCCTTTTGTGAGGGAGCACTACGGTTTCATATCCCTCTTTGTGTATCCTCTCCAGTGCTGCCACTTGGTCCCTGTTAGGTTTGGAGCCACTTTGCTCCCGATTTGCTGTGTAAACTCAGCACAAGTGTGTTCAAGTGTGGTGTGTGACTCTTGCCACTGCCAAGGCTGCGTAAGAGCCAAGTCCAGCCAGCTAGAAAGCCTTAATTCTCGTCTTGCACAGTGTGTGTGATCAGACTGGTGATGCCCCGTCCCGTACAGGCCATTTATTACAGGCTTCTTGTCGTAATGTTCAATTAAATCATGCTTAGCAGAGCTGGTCCAGGCCTGTCTTTGGGGTTTATGTGCTGAGAGATGTTCCTATGGCTGTTGTTCTGGGTATTAGAGATTAGAGAGAACAGTCTTTGTGGCATGTGTCACTAATTTTTCTGCATGTGTCCTTTCTGTGCACTGTTTGTGTCCCAACCTGCTTAAAGAAACTTAAATCTTGCCTTTTTGTCCTTAGACATGCTAGCATTTGCTAGTACCACTGAAGTGCAGCAGGGTCCTGACCGTGTCCTATGGCTATACTCTGTGAAGTCAGTCCAGGCACTGTACAGTCTATTTGTCTTGTTCTTTCACAAAAGCAAGCCCAAGATTGATTTCTCTTTCTTCCCTTCTCCTCCTTGGTCTTTATTCTGAAGAAGTTAATGTTATGATGCTACTTTAAAAAGAAGACCCCCACGTGTCTGGTGCCTTTCTTAAGGGAATGCTGCATCTCTAGGCTGGACCCGAATATCCACCCCTCTGTGAAAATGAGGAGCCCAAAGCAGACAGGCTGTAAAGACAACCTTTGAGCGTGAGGCTGCTTGGAGATGGCTGAAAAGAAGGGGCAAGAAAGATGGGCAATTGGCACTTCAGCTCTGATACTGTTCTAGCATTTCAGCAGTGGAGGGTTCTTACTTCACCTGTTGCTAACAGTGACTTGTCTGGACTGGTGCTGTACTAAGCTTGGTTGTGAACACAGTAGAATTGTAGGACAGGATTGGTTTGGCTTGTAACACAGGGTAAGTTCTGCTCATGCAAGATGCTGGTTTCCCCCCTGCCTGTCAACCATGGACACACACAGCAAGCAGAGAACAGCACAGGAAGAGCTGGGCACAAAGCACTGTGACTGCCCAGCAAGCAGCAGGTAGCTGTGGAAAGCAGGCAAGTATCTACTGCTCTGAACAGGGTTTCTGACTGACTTCCAGTGCCACTGTAGCTGAATGGGAATCTGAAATGAGACATATCCTGCCCGGGCTGCAGCAGAACCTGCCTGCAGCACTGCCCCACGTGTCTGTCTCTGTAAGTGCTGCAGCTTGAGGCCTGCAGGGCTCTCTGCTGAGAACCAGCAGCCTTGCTTTCACTATGAACAGCTTTTCTGCATGCTCTTCACTGAGCCCTTCCTTCAGGGGAGCCACATAGGCTCCGAGTACAGCATGTTGCTTCCTGCACTAGGCTGATTACATTACTGTAGCTAATCCTGAGGCAGGGTCATTACTGTAAATGGGTTGATTTCAGTGGAGCAATTAAAAATGCAACTCCCAGGGCACTTAATTAAAGGTGTCCCTTTAAAAAGGAGCGGGGAATAAGGACACTTGTTTTGAAAGTTCCTAATAGAAACGAGTTGGCAGTGGCGGAGGGACAAGTTGTTCTTCCCCTTGAACAACCAAGGAACACCGATTTGTATAATATCAGTGTTAAAAGCATTGAGATGTTCACAGACTATTTTAAGGAAGCTATAATAGCGTCATTAATATAAAACTATAATAGCAGTATTTAATCCTCGCGGATCTGTAAAGAATAAGGCAAAACAGAAGGTAAATATTCTTACAGAGAGTAGCTGAGCTTTAAGGTTCAACTCGGTTTAAAGTCGTCGTTTGGGTTGCGAACGCATTAATGTTTAGAGGTGATACTAATGTTATTTATTGTTTCCGTTCCCGTCTGCTGCCCACTAAGAGCTGCTTTCTTTGGGATTTCAGTCACCTGCGTCAGTACAGAAGAGAACAAAAAGGTTTATTTTTCAATAAAACTCCCTTTGTTGTAGCACATGGCCTGTGTCGTGTCGCATCTGTCCTGGAGGAAAGGGGATCCTGCTCATGCCTATCCTGGGTTGCATCCAAAGGACCAGCAGGTCCTCAACATCAAAAGGACATGGAACAAGTCCAGAGAGGGTCATGAGGATGAACAGGGGACGGGAGCACCTCCCCTATGAAGATAGGATGAGAGAGTTGGGGCTGTTCAGCCTGGAGAAGAGAAGGCTGCATGGAGACCTCATAGCAGCCTTCCAGTGTCTGAAGGGGGGCTATAGGGATGCTGGGAGGGACTCTATGACAGACTGTAGTGATAGGACAAGGGGTAATGGGTTCAAACTTAAACAGGGAAGTTTAGATTGGATATAAGGAAGAAATCCTTTAGTGTAAGGGTGCTGAGGCACTGGAATGGGTTGTCCAGGGAAGCTGTGAGTGCTCCATCGCTGGAGGTGTTCAGGGCCAGGTTGGACATAGCCTTGGATGACATGGTTTAGTGGGAAGTGTCCCTGCCCATAGCAGGGGGGCTGGAACTGGATAAGCTTAAAGTCCTTTCCAACCCTGTTCTATGATTCTATCGCAGTCACCTCCCTCAGGATACCCAGGTACAGGTGTTCACATAGCCTCCTGGATCTCTTGCCTTGTACCTACTTCAATTAACTGTATTGTAACAGTTATCTGTTCAATTCACATTCGTGTCATGGATGCTAACAGAGGGCAGAATTGATTCATACCAAGTTGATACTAATAATTCTCTTGCTAGAGTTATCCATCATAGATAACTAGATATCATAGATAACATAGTCTATTCTAATCAAATCAATGAATAAAGTCCATAATCCATCAGGACCTATTGGAGTCTGAGAATGACATTAACAGATTCATTACCTCTCCTGCAGAGAGTCTTAAGAGAGTCCATGGTGGAGCCTAATGCAGTGTCTGGGGGGGTCTAGGGGATGCTGAAGATGCTGGAGTCTGTTAGGCTCCATGTGCCTCACACAGAGTGGGTTAATACATTACTATAGCCTCTTAAAGACTTGTAGTTATTGCATAGCATCTCTATAACCCTATATATTGCACAGTTACACACTATGATTATATATGAAGTATAAAGGAGATAGAATGAACCCAAAATGACATCTATACAGGCAATATCACACACTTCTAACACTGTGTTCTAGTGGGTGCTGTACAGCCTGTTGGAGCCCAGCATGTTGTGCTGGGGCCAGTGAGAGGCTGAGGTGTGAATCTGGTACCCTGGGACACTGAGGTGTTGGATGGAAGCCCTAAGCATCCAAAGAGGAGCACGTATTGGATTCTGTTAACACCAAAACACCCCAAAAATGGAACCAAGAGAAGACAAATGGCCCCAGCCAACCCCCCCCCCCCAGGGCATTTGGGGGGCAACTGAGAGTACATGGGGGCAAATAGGGACACACAAGCAGCAGGGGAGTGAGGGAGCCCCCCAAAACCAACTCACATAGGGGTCAAATGAAGACATGGGGGTTACCTCAAGGCAAATAAACCCCCATAATCACACTGTGGGGGGTCAAATGAGGACACAGAGAGGTCAACTCAGGTCATTTTGGGGTCATGGGAGGTCAAGTTGGGGTCAATTGAGGTCATAGGGGTCAAATGAGGTCATAGGGGTTACTTCAGGTCAAACAGCATCTCCAAACTTCTCCCGGGGTTACTTTAGGTCACAGGAGGGGTTACTTTAGGTCAAATTCACCTCTCAAAAGGTCAACTTGGGGTCATTCGAGGTCAAATGAGGTCACGATGGGGTTACTACAGGTCATAAGGGTCAGACGAGGTCACAGAGGGGTTACTACAGGTCAAATAGACCTCTCAAGAGGTTACCTTGGGTCAAATGGGCTCCAGTGAGGCTATGGGGGTAAAGGGAGGGCAGGAGGGGGGAAAGCCCTCTGTTCACTCATTGCATTGGCCTGGAATAGTCCAGCTCTCAGAGCTGCTGGAGAGCCAAACCATGAGGAGCAATAATTCCAGGGTTTCATTCTAGTCCAAACAATGGTCAATGTGTAATCATCAGCATCTACAGCAAGGAGTAGCACAGGGGGGGTTCTTATGGCTCCTAGTAATAGAGCTATGTGTTAGTACCTGCAGTAGGCAGCACCACTGATAATAACTATAAAGTTGAACCTAACAGGTTCTCTATGAATAGCTGATCCCAAAGAGTCATTAGCTTGCCCTAAAAGTATTGATCAGGATAGACTTGTAGATGTGCAGCTTTATTAGTGCCTACAGTAGCTGGTGACAAGATTTCCTTGTATGATCTACCAATACTGTTAGCCATATCAGTGGCATTAGCATCTCCAATAGCTAGAAATAGAACAGCCTAATAGAATCCATAGCAGAATCTACTTACCCAGTTTACTATAGTAGTTATTAATGCAATTACCTCTCAGCATTGCTGTCATCCCTGAATTTCCTATTACTTCATAGCTAGCCATACAGTTGTCTCATAAACTATGAGAATCTCTTAACAGAATTATCTGTTCTTCCCTGTATTAGTATTATTGCAACTGTTAATTTGCAATATTTGAATAATGGCAATAATTAAATAATTACAAATAATAAGTTACCATTAATCCCCTAGTTGTGTTTCACATCTATAGCAGCTATTAATACAAATTAAAATGTATTAGAAGATATCAATACAAATGATCAATCAGGATCTAGAGTACGAATAAGCTATACTTCATTAGAGTTAAGAGAAAAAAATGCATTACTATCAATTCATGCCTATAGCAGATATCAAAACAACTATGTACTATGATGCTATTTATTAGAATCTAGCGCTAGACTTCACTATGAGTAGTTACCACTATTAGCTAAGAAAGCAACTAATAGATTCTACCATTGAGATCTATTAAATTCTATTGCCAGTATTATCTTCCAGTAGTTACCATAGTGATAAAACTATTACAATCTAGTACTACATATTAGAATACCTAGGTTACCTATAGGAATATATATTATATACTATACATATATATATTATATATGCAACAATATACTATAGAAGCATTAGTATGGGTAGTGGTGTCTGTATTAGGTATCAATGTAAATTACCTATCAGAACCTATAGACTTCTCAGTTACCAGGTACAGGGGATACATACACCTCATCACCCACAAACGCTGCTGCCCCTGTTAGCATCGGATGAGCATCACCACTGAACACAGCCCATATTCCTGCAGCAGCATGGTGTCACCCATGTGCACAGTGCCACCTCTCCTCTGCACCACTGAGGAGCCCTGCAATTGAGGGACAGGGCCGATGACAAGCAGTCCTTACCATCCCAGTGGAGCTGTAGCCAGCAGGAACACACTCAGAACCCGGCTTGGAACTTGGTACTTTATTTTCACATATATAAAAAAAACCTTGCAAATATCAGAAAAAAAACCTCTGGAAATGTACACACGATCCAACAAAAATATATATAAACCAAAGCTCTTGCTCTGACAACACTTGTAGCTCACGAGTATAGCTCGCTGCTTTGTTAGGCTGCTGCGCGGCTCCCCATTACCTGCAAAGGGCTACCCCAAGGGTTGGGGCTTGTGGACAGCGTAGCACTGAGTACATTGCTTAGAGGAAAGGGGCTGCAGGGTGCTGATGTCTCTAGAGGAAGGCAGGAGAGAGCCACATCACAGGCTGGGAAGGGCCACGGCAGCAGGAAGTAAAGGCAGGCTGCTCGCCCATCCATCTCCCCTCTCCACCATTCAAGCTGCCTGGTGCCAGCGAAGCACAGAACAGTTTAACCTGGGGCTGCACACAAACCCTGAGACATCGCCAACTGGTTCTGGCCTAATATTCCTTAAGCTTTAAATTGGGGGGGGGGTCTGGGACCTGCTGTTGCCAGCCCCTCTAAAAGCAATCCAATTCCTGGGGAATAGGGAGAGGGAAGCCCTCCTGCTCCTGTTAGCAAGGCTACACTACAATCCAGAGCCCCATAGCCCTTAGTCTGCCATGTGCCTGAGAGATGCTCCACAGCATCCTCACCTCCCATAGGATCACAGCTGCCCATTGTGGGACACACTGGGTTAAACCCAAGAACAGGTCGAAGGGAAAGCAAAGCACTGACACCTCCCCATCACTCACAAACGCTGCTCTAACCCTGCGCTTGCATTCCCCACCTGCACCTAAGGGACATCCTTAAAGCACAGTTCCACTGGGAACTGAGCAAGTTTGGGTTCAAACACATCAAAACCTCCCCATGTGTGTGCAGGAGAGACGCTCCGATCCTGCCACCGGGGAGCTTAAATGGGGTATTTCTGTCTTAATACTGCTGTTGCCCATGGTTGAGGTAACAGAGGTGAGTCAGAGAGGTGTCCTGAGCTCAGCACCGCGACGCAGTCATAGTCTCTGGCTGTGCTCCCCAGGCACTGGAGCAGGAGTGGGACAAGGCAATCCAAGAGCAGGGAAGGTTTGAAGGGAGAAAGCACTTGGTACGTTCAAGCCCTCTCTAGTGTCTCAGATCGATGTATTTCTCGCTCTTCAGTCCACCAAAAGAGAAAGAAGGGGTGGGGGGGAAAGGCAATTAGGGATAAACACAAACCCAGGTCCTCTCACTGTGCCTGTGATAGACAGCAACGTGATGGGGTTGAGCCCAGGAGGCTCATCCCATCCTGCACTGAGAGCTTCAGCTTAAGGATGCTGAAGCATCCATTCCTGCAGCCTCTGTCTCTTGGCCAGAGGTGTTTAAGCACTTCCTTCTCCCAGATCTCCTTAGGGAGCCCGGCTCTGGATCCAGGGAGCACAGGGGAGCAGAGCACGTGTGCAGGGAAGCGCTGGTGCTGCATCCTTGGAGCGGGAATCCACGCACCGTTATCACCTCCCCTTCCCTCAGAGCGCGGATGATGGATGATGGGAGGCCCATGCGGGGTGGGGAGCTTGCAGATGCCCTCCCCATACACTCCTCACCTCTGTGCCCAGCCCTGGCCCCGGGTGCAGCACACGATGCTCTGTCCTACCTGGTCAGCGGTAGATCTCTTCTCGCCGTTGGTGCCCTGCAGGAGCCCAGCCTCTTCGGACACTTTATCTGACTTAACTTCTACTACAATCTTGTCTTTACGTGCCTCTGGCCTTGTGCTAGGGGAGGGAGGTGACAACTCTGAGACAGGATCGTGATACCAAAGAGGGCAACGGGGCCGCTCGAGCTTGGCTCCAGCTCAAGGGATGCTCCGGAGCAGGGCCGGGGTGAATGATGCTCTGGCTCACGGGAAGCCCTGGGCTGCCCATCCCCTCCCTCGGCTGCTCTACCACTCTGCTGTCCTCATCGCCTCCCTGCAAGCATGGCAGTCCCCGTGCTATGGGAAGCATGGTGCCCCCCGGGGCTGCACTATTGCCCCTCTCTGCGGTGGGCAGGGAGCGGATGGTGCAATGAGATGGGAAGCATGAGTGATGGCAAGCGCCTCTGTCCCCAAGGGTTCCCTGGCTGGGCAGGCAGCAGTGCTTACATGTCCTGTTTCCCAGTGCGGCCACAGGGAATCTTGCCTTTCTTGTGCAGGAAGTAGATGACAGACCCCAGCACAGCCACCACGAGGATGCAGACGATGATGGCCACAATGATCACCCCTTTGCTCTCCGGTACCTTTTGATCTAAAGACAACGGGAGAGGAAGAAGTTAATGCCTTTCCCACTCTGAAGCTCTCCACCTTCTGCATCGCTGCTGCTCCCGTGGGGGCAAGGAGAGCATCACAGGGATCCTGCTTCCCGGTGCCTCTCCAGATCCCTGCAGGATGCAGATGTCAGTACCAAAATGCAGGGTTTGAGGCTCTTTTCTATTCTATTCCATTCATGTGCTCTGTATTTATACACAAACAGGGCAGTTTCTGTATAAATACACTTTGCATTCTGCTCCTGGCTGCCATGCCATGGGATAACGGCTTACATCCTTCCTGCAAGCCATCCCTTTGCTTCCAGCAGGCCTGGGCTGCAGGAAGCAGCACCTGATGGCCTCCTTGGGCTACAAGCTTGAGGATAAGCAGGCAGCGACAGATGGAGACAGAGCCTCTGTTTCCCTCTTGGCTGGGCAGGGAGGAGAGATGCAATGCAGGAGCAGCAGCCAAGGCTCCCTCCTCAGCCCAGAGACGAGCATGGCTCCCATTGATGCTGCACTGATGGACACATGCACCCAAGCACAGCCCAGGGACTGACCTTTCCTGATGGACTCCACTGGTAGAGCAGAAAGGGAAGGAGACAGAGCTCAGCCGCGCCACGGAGCACACACAGTGCCCATGTGAAACGCACTAATCCTGCTTTGGGCTCCCCATGGAGAGCAGCGCCCGACACTCACCCAGCAGTTGGATGTGCTGCTCGCTGACACCCAGTGCGTTGGACACCCTGCACATGGCTCCTGCCCGCAGCAGGTCGTGGCTCACACGCACCGTCAGGTTGCTGGCGATGTGCTGGTCCTCCATGTACTCATGAGCCTGTGGGGAACAGCAAAGGGTTCAGTGCCCAGAGCAAGGCACAGCCCCTGTGGGAGCCATGGGTTTGAGCCCGCTCTCACCGTCCCATTGATGTTCCAGTGGACAGAGGGCCTGGGGTAAGCGATGGCCTTGCACGTCAGGTTCACCATCTCGTCCTGCCGCACGTACAGCGGGGAGCTGATGGACACGATCCGTGGCTTCCCTATGGGGAGGCCATTGGGGGAACAGGGCTGATGCTGGGCAGGACAGGCTCACCCTGGCACTGATGTACCCACACACACGCTGGTTCTTACCCTCGACAGCCACAGCCACCCGCTTGCTCTGCTCCAGCCCCGGCACGCTCGGTGCCATCACCTTGCAGCTGAGGTTCCTGGAGGTTTCGAAGGTGAGGTTGCTCAGGAAGAGCTGGTTCCCTTTTGCGACCGTCCTGTCCTGTTGGAATGGGATATCCCCCAACACTGAGCCCCAAGCACTGCATCCTTCTGCTTCCGGAACGAGCTCCCGGCTCTGAACAGCCCAGGCTTGCCGTAAGCACCTGAATGCCTGCTCACCTTCTCATCCCTCCACTGGTAGTCCAGAGACAAAGGGCTGTGGGCATTGCAGCTCAGCCTCACACTATCCCCTTCCCGAAGGGGCGAGGATGGCTCCATCTTCACACGGACCCCTTCAATGTCTAGGAGAGGGATGGAGACCAAGGCAGGGTGAGCTGAAGGGATGTGACACCCACCAGGAGGTCCACAGGGTCCCATCCGCCCGCCTTACAGTTCACAACAAGCTCCACATCCTTCTCCAGCTGTCTCATGTCATCCAAGTCCAAGGCCTGGCACCTGTATAGGCCACTGCTGTTCTTGTTCACATCGTGCAGATTCAGCACCCCACTGCTGGTGTCAGTCAGTGACGACAGGTCGTGCCAGACATCATCCAGCTGCAGGCAGTGGGAAGCAAGCGGAATGCTGAGCCCCACACAAGCATCCTCCACCCCAAGCATCGCATCCCACTCCCTAGGGCCCTCGGGAAGGCGACGAGAAGCCAAAACACCAAGAGGTCCCCTCTGGCCTTACCTCCCTCTTTAAGAAATTGAAGACAGGCGCTGGGTTCCCGTCTGCCTCGCACACCAGCTTCACATCATCGCCCTCCTTCACCAGCGCAGAGGACGGCAGGACCTGCAGCTTCACGTGCTCCATGGGGTCTGCGGGAGGAGGGAGCGGGAAGGCTGGCACCTCATCCCTGCCCCACAGTGCCCACCCGCACGGCTGCAGCCCCCCAACTCACAGAACACAGTGATGCTGACTCGTCGTGACTCCGCGGTGCGGCGTTGGCCCCGCAGCCAGTAGTGCACGGAGCAGTGGTACAGGGAATGCCGGTCCTCGCGGGTGACGTGGGCAAAGAGGGTGCTGCTCACCGTGTACAGCCCGCTCGACTCGCGTGTCAGCGTGGATGGCATCTTCACAGCTACACGGGACACAGGAGCTGCTCGCATCCCATGGGAAAAGACCCAGGGCATGGGAGGGAGGAGGGCTCCCATGGGAGCAAAAGGCTCCTTCGGGTGGCCACAGCCTGGATAGCGCCCCAGCCCCTCTCGCAGGCAGGCAGGCATCACCTCCATCCCCATCCTCACCCTCATCCCTATCCCCATCCCCACCCTCATCCCTATCCCCATCCCCACCCTCATCCCCATCCCCATCCCCATCCCCATCCCCATCCTCATCCCCATCCCCATCCCCACCCTCATCCCCATCCCCACCCTCATCCCCATCCCCATCCCCACCCTCATCCCCATCCCCATCCCCACCCTCATCCCCATCCCCATC
>JASSUY010032073.1:1783-14961 GCA_032466535.1 Forpus xanthops
GTGGTAGCAGTAGTGATTTATGTTATACCTTAGTTACTAAACTGTTCTTATCTCTACCTGTGGGAGTTGCATTCTTTCAGTTCTCCTCCCCATCCCCCTGGGACTGGGGGAAGAAAGAGGGGGGAGTGAGTGCACGAACTGTGTGAGGACCTTAAACCACGACACAATGACAGCAGTCATCAAGGGGTAGCAAGCACCCTAGAGCAAGTTCATCCCTGAACTGCTTTCTAGTGCCTGCATAATTAAACTTAGTGCTCCTTTAGGTAAGGAAACATCAGGGGTTTCTCTTGCAGACAAAGTAGAAAAGGTGGGGGAAGAGAAATGCAGACATCCAGAAAGCTTTTTTCATGAAGCCCATGAGATTGTTGAGCTTTCACTCACATGAGAATTAACTGCTGTAAAATATTATGTGGGGTGCTTAGTGAAAGACTGGGAGATGTATAAAAACAAAATCTCAACATGGTGTTATTCAGCACAGAGTGTATAAAACAGAGGAGTTAGGGAAAATAAAGAGTGTGGAAATTAGAAAAAATGCAGAAAATCAGAGCAAAACAAAGTAGATGAGACGCAGAAGGACTGCAAAAGGCCTGGTAACATAAAAAATGGATGGAGAAACAGCTCATGCTGTTGCCTACCTTAAATGTTCCCCCAGACCATGGTGGTTGTTGTAGATCCCATCCTTGGAGCCTATTTGCTTCATTTAGTGTATAAGGAACATAGATGCCCATTACCATGAATTCTGTTTCTTCAGCCCATACCTGACTTCCAGCTGTTGCACAGCTGAGCCTTGCATTTTGTCAAGTAGTCAGAGACCTTCCCAGTGCAAAAAAAACCTGTGGTGCAAACCACACAAGCAGCGAAAAATGGTCAGCATTGTTAGAAATGGTAAGACATTTCCTGCAATGAAAAATAAAATCTGTATTTATATTCAGATCATAAAAGTGAGCAGTTTCTGCCACTTTTGACTGACTTGCAGAGCGAATTTAATCCTGATGCATATATATATATGCATATAAAGATTTTCACTGGCAAAAAAATAACTTTTGAAGTTGTTGTAAAGTCCATTTAGAAACAATTTTTAACATTTAATTTTGGAAAATCAGTAGAAGAACTCAACAATAGTGTAAAACCTATGCCTGAAAAGGGTAGATGTGTGCTTTTAGTCACAACCCTGTAAGTGAGCCAAGATAAATCCCAATTCCTTCTCCAACTATCAACCATTCCTTTAGCTAATTTTCAAAAGTCTTTGCAATATACAAAATGGTATGATAATAGTTCACATTTCTGGGCTGCAGCATCATCTTCTGCTTGAAAATTGCATTGCCTATTTGTGTCTATGTTTTTACAATAAATAAGGAAAAAAGTATATGGACATAACAATATACTTTAGGGAACTGAATTATTTGTTCCTGCTGTGTAAATGTTTTCTTCTGAATTATTTTGAGCACAAAGGCAGCAACAAGACTACATAGCATAGCAAAAATATCTTACCTGTGCTTATTTTCTTTTGAAAACCCTTTATTTTTCAATACTATGAACAGTTTTAAACTATTTTAGACACATAGGATCAAGATTTAGGCATATAAAATACTACTACAATGTACTCACCTGCATATATCTCTTGTCAACTTCCATGATGCCCCCCTTTGTCACCAATTTCTTCTTAGGATTAGACTGCAAAATGTATGCTGTTCAAATATACAAACAGCATAAATGATACCAAGGATTTTATGCTGTAGAAAAGACTGCAATGCTTATATACTCCTTAAACTAATATGAATCATTTGAGCCCATTCAGTTGCACCACCGCTACTTCATAATTGCTGGAAAAGTGCAACAGACTAGGACTGAAAAAGAATCAAGCTGATAATGAAAAAAACCACAGCTTTTGGAGAAGTAACAGTCAAATAAACTGTTAATGCTCCATCCTATCCTATGCAAAAAATTTTCCTGAAACACTGTTTGGAGAACTGCTGGTGGTGGCTGGAGGTGAGCGGAGGTTGCATCATTGTCTCTGAATTTCAGCACTGTTGCCCTGAGAAAGCTACTGATGTAAAAAGGCATAAACAGACTAAAAAAAAAAAAAGAAGCCGAATTCCAGTGCCTTTTAAAATAAATAGGAAAGTTTTCAGCAACTCATTGTGATTACAAGTGTGCGTATAAAATAAATAGGGCCAAGAACCAGTTGTCCCAGGTTCTA
The DNA here is from genome assembly GCA_032466535.1 of Forpus xanthops. Taxonomy (NCBI): domain Eukaryota; kingdom Metazoa; phylum Chordata; class Aves; order Psittaciformes; family Psittacidae; genus Forpus; species Forpus xanthops. The sequence goes on from JASSUY010032073.1 coordinate 3,984, forward strand.
CATCAACAAGCCTCAAAACCCGATTTGCCTAAACTTGGACCTCATATCTAATTTCCCCCCCAAAAAGCTGTTTTAATTTTCAATTTAATTTCATTCAGGTGAGAACATGAACATTTTATGGACATCAACTTGGTTTTCATCATACTGGTTTCACACATGTGCATGGGTTTTCAGACGGGCTCAAATGAACACCGTAGCAGATAAGCTTAGCACTGAGATCAACAAGAGAAATTTCATATTGAGTACTGCAGGATAGCCAAAGGAAGCAGCTGTCAGGTTTGTTAATATAATGTTTTGTAGCAGAAATGTGATTCAAAGGTGCTGTGCCTCCAGTCCAGCCACTCCGGGAGCACTAACGCACACTCTGAACCCTGTGCCCAGACAGAAAAAGCCCATTTATCAAATGAATTGCTCTTCCACACTATGCATGAGGACTGAGATGGAGGCAATGAAATATTCACAGAAATGCAGACAGTTCATGAAAAGTTCCTTTTTTAAAAAATCCTGCAGTCCCACTTTGAAAAGAAGCAGGACATGTAAACCATGCTATTGTGTGACTTCTGTGCAAATTAGGTCTATGGGAGTCCAAAATAGCACAGATTTATGTGAACAACGGCCTGAGGGAGATTACTTGCAAGCAACAAAGGCAGCCTGGCCAGCAGTTTAGGCCTTCTCTTGTTAAGAAAATTTTCCCATCTGTAACTAAATCAATTAGTTATACTAGTGGAAACCCCTGATAGAGACATGCTGCACCAGCATGAATTGGGGCTTAAAGCCATTTAGGTTAATTCAATTAATCCTTGTCAGCATTGCTTTGAAGCAAATGATACCATAGAAGGATAAGTTTATTTGGGGTAAAGAGACTGACTGACATGTATCAAGCTGTCATTCTTCTGGCTATGAACGTGTGCAGCTGAGAGAATATAGGTGGCAGGTCTGATTTGGATCTCATCTCAAGCCTATGCAATGAAGAATGACACTCTTTCTCTTGCAGCCCTTTCTATTCAGTAACTGATCTTAAATTGTCAAATGCTTTAATCTTGAGATGTAACAAGACAATTATACATGTGGACTTTTCACACACCACACCTCCTGGAATAACATTACACTGTCATCTTTCTCTCCATGTCGCTCTTTCCTCCCCTCCCCTTTTCTGCATGGCAGCATGGCCAAGTTTACCACTTTCTTTCTCATTATCATCAGCACCAGTGTTCAAGGAATGGCATGATGCGATCCCTAGACTTGCTACATGAGGTGGGTTCTTCCATGCTAAGAGCTTACTTACTCAGAGATGCGCTCTGAGATCATCAGCCATGCTACAGGAAGAAAAAGCAGCTACAAGAGACACACACTGCTATCTTCTCCTCATTAGTACTGACACTGGTCACTACCTGGGGCAGGGAAGTAGGCACTGGGGTGCTGGAATTCATGCTAAAAGTCTCATTTCCTCCAGGCTCTTTTGTGCTGCCTTCCCAGTTGTAAAAGAATTTGTTTAAATTGACCGGTTTTCTCTAAACACCTGATATTCTAGTGAAAAAGAAAAGAAATATTAATAGAATACAGAAAATGACTGTTTTTTATTTACTGATGTCACCTATAATCAGCCATATGTTAAATATTTCATCTGGTTCTCACAGAATCAGTTCTTTTTCCAGGGTTTCATAAAACAATGTCTGCAGAAAAACTTCTGTGTATTTGAAAGCCAAAAAAGCAGTTCTGAACTTTAAAATCTTTAAGCACACAAACTTTTGTGAGGTACTCATTGCTGATCAGTCCTCTGCATAGTGCCTACGTCAGATGAGTTCTGCTGCCCAGGAATATAGGACTAGGAGACTTCCGAGACACAGTTCATGCTCCTGCTATCACAGGCTCCATATCAAATAATTTTTCATAACAAATCAATCTCCAGTCCACAATAATGGATTTCTGTCCCATCAGGCAGAGAGTTCTGGAACAGAGCTCCCCTATTTACTAACCTGGTGATTAGGAACCGTATTTGGATTCACAGAGAAAAATATACCCCTGTTAAACACATTTTACTTTGGCTCTATTTGTTGTCACAGTAAAATTTTTCAAAATTTAAATAGTTTTTCTCTCCTTTTTATCTTTCCTTTCTCCTCTGGCAATTGAGGCTTTCAGGGACTCAATTTTGTTAAGCAAAACTAGCCAGGAAGTTCTTCTGTCTTCTAGTAAGACAGAAACTGTGCCCCAAAACATGCCTCAGAGTCTTCCCATGTTTCTCTTCCACTTTGCATTAATTTTCATGCACATGTTTGACCAGGGCTGCCCCCAGCACTCTCCATAACATGGCCTCCATATATGCCCTGGACATTTTGCAATTACTTCACCTGAAGCAGCTTCCAACTTCTTTTTTCCTCATCGTGTACTTTACAGAGTGATCCTGTTGCACTGGCACCAGGGAGAAGGTGGCAATCTTTGGCACAGGGACAGGAATGTGTGCCTTATGAGATGTGGGAAGAAAGGCACAAAAAAGTAGTTATACTGCCAAAACAAAACACAGAAGGCATTTCATTTTCTTACCTATAAAAAGGCTGTAGCCTCAAGTCTTTTCCTTCTTTTCAGGTGTTTCCAAAATACAGACTACCAGTTCTTTGCAGAAATTCCTGTTGGACTGTGATTGCATAACCTTGAACTTTGTACTATTAAATTTCATCTGCTTCATTTTATTTCTATCCTCAGTGATCCAGCTGTTCCGGCATGATATTTTGATCCTCCCCTACAAAGGCAATGCCACCCAGCTTTGTGTCACTAGGGTAATTCATCAGGTCACTCCCACTTTTGATCCTCAGGTTAGAAGTAAAAATACTAAACAAACACAGAGCTTTTATTCATGCACTATAACACCCCAGCAGCAGTCTCATTCCTGACTGCCATTGCCTCTTCAACGCTCACAATGGTCATGTTCATTTTAGTCACCTCCCTCCCCTAGTTTGACTGAATATAGTCACTGAGAATGCAGGAATTTATGATTGTTCTTAATAGCATGCAATGTTTTAAGAACATTCAAAGTAAAAAAAAATAATAAAGATGTGGAAGTCAGTACAAAAATTTTTGTCTTTTTAAGTAGATTTAGCATATCTTCAGCTGAGGCGGAGTGTGCCAGCTCCATCTGACACTATGCTTCTGTGGAGATTGATTTTTTTTCCAGAAAAAAACCTAAACAATTAATGTCATTTGCTTGGACTTCAGAAAAGGATTTCATACTGTGTCACGCAGCTAGTAAAGACTTGTTAGCATTTGCAGTTTAGGCACGGAAGGGTAGGAGAGAGTTAGCATAACTTCATACCAGTTAAAAATAACTGTTGAGACTGAGAGTGACTGCTTGCTTGAGTGATGCCATTTACCACAGCTTTAAATTACTGTGGAATTATTTAAGCATTAGTTAACTGGCTGCCATGAATCCCATGATGGATCTCTTAAGTCTGAGTTAAGCAATGGTTTACCATAGCCTGGTTAATGGTTATACAAGCTGTTCATGTCTGATTAGTTTTTTCTTTCCATTACTGTAATTGTGTGATAATTAACTTGATTCCTTTACTTCTTCTTTTTTTTTTTTTTTTGAAATGTGAATTTAGGATTAACATTCCTTTTCCTGGGAAAACTCTTCTATTACAGAGCATTCCACCGCATCAATCAATTAGCTGTTTCTTCAGAGTTTATATTCTCAATTTTTCAACCCAAAATAATGGGTAGTTAAACTTTTCCACTGGTAGAAGGTACAAAGACAGAATAGAGAGATGGTGCTTGATTGATTGGAATTGCCAAGCTGCAATGAGCATTTAATGCAATACTGCACTGAATGTTAACTTAGAAGAGAGGTCCATAACTCCTTGAAAGAAAAATCATATTTACTGAGACATTAAGCATTAAAAAAGATTGTGTGACACAACTGGAAATATTGATAAACATAGAATAAACAAACACTTCAATTTAAAAGGTAGGGCATTAAATATGCTGCAAATTCCCCTCGGTATTTTGGTAGCATTTTGAACTGTCAAGCACACAATGAGCAACCAGGACCTGCAGTCACACTGAATGTACTTCACTCTGCACTTTTACTCAGCCTGTTTAGAAAGAACAGAACAGGGTACCCTCCCTGAGCAGAGGGAACTCAGAGACAGAATGGTGGTCTGTGGGTGGAATAAAGCAGCAGAAATCACAAACAACTAAAGCATATTTTACTCCATGAACCCATACGTAGACTCAGAGTTTGTCCCTTGGAAATAAAAGGAACAAAAAAGGAAATAAAATATTGGGGCCCTGAACAGAAAGAGCACATGGATGTGCTTGAGTGAGTCCAGAGGGCAACAAAGATGCTCAGAGGACTGAAGCACCTCTCCTATGAAGACAGACTGAGAGTTGGGCTTGTTCAGCCTGGAGAAGGCTCAGGGGAGACCTTAGAGAAGCCTCCAGTGCCTAAAGAGGACTGCAAGAAATCTGGAGAGGGACTTCTTACAAAGGCAGGTAGTGACAGGACAAGGGGGAATGGCTTTAAACTGAAAAAGGGTGGATTTAGATTAGACATTCAGAAGAAATTCTTCACTATGAGGGTGGTGAGGCACTGGAACAAGTTACTCAGAGAAGCCCTATCCCTGGAAGTGTTCAAGGCCAGGTTGGATGGGGTTTTGAGCAACCCGGTTTTGTGGAAAGTGCCCTGGCCCAGGGCAGGGGGGTGGAACTGAATGAGCTTTAAGGTCCCTTCCAACCCAAACTATTCTGTGATTCTGTAAGTAACGTCTAAAACCAGGTTCCTATGGCATAACCAAAGAAATAAACTCAGGAGTAGGAAAGTTTCATGCTTTGAAGTTGTTTCCTAATTTTACGTATACTGTAACTCTGGGAAATTACCATCCAGAAAGCCAGGTACATATCTAGACATCCATGGCCAAGAAAATGAAGCCATATAACAAATGGTGCAGAAAAGGGTCACTTCATCAGAAAACTGGGAGGGTTCATCGTCATCAGCCTACAAAGTAAGGGCTTTATTTGCTTGTGTTAAAGCAATGACATACAGTAAAAAATCGTATGGAGTTATTAGTTAAAAACTGAAATGAAACTTCAACCCTGTGTATTCACAAATGGCTGTGTCAATCCATTAAGAAAAGAGTTCAAGATTTTAATCAGTCTCTTATTCCATGAAAAGCAGTTTGAGTAGGACTCAAATTTACTACCATGGGAAAGCATAAAGAGCAAGCCTGTGAATAGAGGCTGATGCTCACATTTATTCGAGGATTTTTAGCACAAAATTCTGATAAGAAATATTAATATATGCAAATTTCACCCGCCCTGCATATATCCAGGGGTAAAACTTGATGTGTAACCCCCCTTTCTGCTCACTGAAAACTCGAAAACAACACTGAAGTTTTAGTCAGGCAGGTCTAACGTGCTCCTCCAGCTCAAGGGTTTGAGCAGCCATTTGAGTTTTTTATACTAAGTTACCTACCAGTGATCATTGCACGTGATGTTAAGCTGCACAGGTCCAGGAAAGGCACCAGCTATGTCATACAAGTTGTGCTGTGTGGTGCTAATCTGATTGCCCCAGTACTCCCCTGAGAGGCAGTTCCAACAAGCCACTTTCACAAGCAGGCTATGAATTTGAACAGTGGCATTGAGCAAGAAAATATTTCAAATACTTCTTACAGAAAGGTCACTGAACCTCAGTTCTGGCCCAGGATGTAGGGGAAATGGCAGTAGTACGCTTTCTGTATTGTAGGTTACACAGAGTGCAACTCGTTGAAATCAGGTGAGATAATAATAGAATCATAGGATAGTTAGCGTTCAAAAAGACCTTAAGATCATCTAGTTCCAGCCCCCTGCCATGGGCACAATTCACTACCAGCAAAAAAGGAATATCCTGCCTAAAAGCACACAAACTAACCCCCCTTCTTCGGTTTCAATGCTCCTTTGTGTGTGTGCCCACCATTTACCATCAGACCTTGTCTGAATTGACTCAGCTCACTGGCTCAAGAAAGAACTAAGTCAGCAGAAATGTAGTTTTCTCCTGTTAAGTCAGTGGATAAATCAGACAACAGGAAAGGCCAAAACCCATCTGAACTAGTGCAAGAGAGAGGGCAGGATGAATGCAAATGGGTAGAGGAGACGGCAGAGAAATATGAAGAGGGGAGAGGGATTCTTTTGTAGCACCAAGTTGTTAGGCTGTCCATAGGCATCACTGTAAGCTAAAACTGTAATAATGATTATTATCAGACTATTTTGCAATTTTTGTTACTAGACTATTAATTTCAGCATTGAAAGAAATGCCTGGTTCTCTGAAAATCTACCATGATATTAGGCGGAATTCAAGCAATCTTTTGGTCATTGATTAACTTTCAGGATTATTTTTAGGAAAGCCTGTGAGGTCTGCAAATGTCAAGAGCTCTGGACTTCAAAACTCGGCAGATCTGAAAGCTGGACAGCTGCAGTACAGTTCATTGCCATATACTACCAAGCGACAAACAAATTCTAATTTTAGTTCACCTTGTGCAAGGAGTGAAGTCATTACAAAGATGAAAGAATTGGTCTTTACTAAAAATAGCATGCAAATGAAGCCATACTTTCTGCGAGCTTATCTTTTCCCTTCAGACTCATGGCCATGGTCAATTACAAACACTTTTTCTGAAAATAGACACGTCATAGACACAACTGTAATTTAGGTTCTCTGCACACATGAGGAGGAACGAGAACCCAAAACCCAAAGTGGTGTACAATGTAGAATATGAATTGCAAACAGAATTATTTAAATGAAAGACAAAATACATCTGCAGCTGCAGATAGTCTCTGACTTGGTATATACCAAGGTCAAAAAAAAACATTCTCAAGACAAAAATTTCCTTCAGGCATGACAAGCTCCCTGCTCTCTAGTGTTTTGTATCAAAATACTCCAGTTAAATGCCTACATGCTCTTTCTTGTCCCCTTTTGCCTGAGGAGGAGTAGCCAGCAACATGGAGTTTTTGCAAACTCAGCACTTCTTTCTCAGCACAGTTTTGATTGTCCGTCTTTTAAAAGCAACTGAGAAAAAAAAAGCATATTTTTAGAGGAAATTAGTGTCAGTGGAGAATAATTGTATTTAGCTTCATCTTGATTATACAAATTAGAATGGTCTTGTTACAAACATCTACTAATGAAACAGGGTTTGGTGTAGAAATATTGACACACGCTTGTCTATAGTTCTACTAGCAGCACCATTATAATAAGAGACTAGGATACAATGCAGAAATGAAAATGAGCTTTCAGCACAGAGAAATTCTGTTGTGTTGGTTGGCTGCTGAATAGCTGCTTCAGAGATTGACAGAACAAGACAGGGCTTTTAAATGGGACAAAGATTTAATTCAATAGAGAAGCAATAGAATACCAAAAAAAAAAATCGAATTCTATTCATTTGCATGCAAGCTATTAAGTGGGTGAAAAAATTGTTCTTTTTTTCCTTTAATTTACAGCTTTATACAGAAATTTTGATTCTGCAGTGTTTATGCAAGTTGCTACCATAATCTACTTTTCCTCTGAGATTCAGAATTTTGCCCACTTCATGTACAGAGCAAACAAACTGTCTGAAATGGTGATCTATTTTGTGCCCTGACTTTATCTATCGTCCTCCATTACTCTTTCTGAACTCAACAGAGTCAAGAAATGAGTCACGGCTATGTCATATGGCTCAGCTACTTCTGAGGACACCTCATTCCCAGAAAGAAACACAAACTGCCCTCGACATTCATGAGCAAAAGAGAATAGCAAAATATGGAGAAACCCCTCATTGCATCAATATTTCACTGAGAACTCTGAGAAATTAGTATATACCTAATTCGTATATTCTTTTAAATTTTATTCAAGTTTTCTTAACCATTTTTTTCCAATAGTTTGACCATTCCTAGTCTCTGTATTTATTTATGTATTTGTGGCAAATTCCATATACTAATGAAATCATTGATTTTTTTCATTTGATGTCAACTGCAAAGGAGTCAGGCCTTCAGTGAAGTGAATCACTCTTAAATTCCCTTTCTTGAATTGTCACCAGTGCAGATACATATAACACTAAGCTAGGTTAGAAGAAGGGATTGAAATAGGTAGAGGGAAGAAATATACAGGAAATGATGTATTTCTAGGACTAGGAAGCACACAATTTTCATTTTCAGTGCGAGGATCACTAAAGAAATGGATCTTGTTACTGAAATAAATGTAGCACATAGTTCCTTGCAAGGCTTCAGGTCTGTGTAAGACAGATCTGCATGATCAAATAGAGCACCTCAGTGATTTTCCAGGTATAAACTTATGCCCTTCACACTTACATTCAAGTTTAAATCATTATCAAAAGAGATAAAGCAGCAGCAAAGAAAACAGGGTAACCATGAAAGTCATTAGATTTTAAATTACTGAAGTAAATAAACTTCCTGCATAGTGACCCAGAATATCTAACTTTTCTTTTAAAACCATTAACACAGAAAACTTATCAGTCATTTTAATACTTCCTTCCAATAAGACAGAGTAAATACACAGTACAACAGCCTGATGCTTTCAGCTTTGATTCAGAGACTCATGTATATATATATATGTATATACACAGATTTATGGTTTTATATACTTATATATATAAAAATAACTGTGTGTCACTGTGTCATTGCATTCAGTCTGGAGAAGTCTGATAGTCCATTCCAGGGGAAAAAGGAGGAATGCCAGGTTGACTCTGAGCCCCATGAAGCAGCAGTCACTGAGCAGCATAGGATGAACACATACCCTTGCAGTCATGCATTTCTCAGCCACAGTCTTACCCTACCACCAGTGATGCACAAGGACCCACACCCAAAACACAATTACCATTCCACCCTCCCCACATCATATAGCCTGATACATCCAAGTTCAAGTTTGCACTGTCAAATAGGCAGTCTTATGGCCTGGGGTTCAAGTTCAGAGGTATGAAAAGGCATAGTGAGGAGTCCAGCATTTTCCTATGTGTCCCTCTGGCACATGCAGGTGCCCTCCGGTTTCTGATTTCAAGTGAGTCAGTCATCTCTTGCGTGAGCGCTCCCTGAGCTCCGGAGCATAACATTAATTCTCTCACAATCACTCCTATGTTAGTAAAATGTTACTATATTTCCACTTCTATTTCTATCCCCTGTAGACTTCAGGTTCCCTGCAAGCATATGAAAACATTAGGAATAATAAAGCTAAGTTCTTATATATCATTTTCCATATTTAAGCATAGAAACTAATGATGCTCTAAGTCCCTACAACAGTGCTTTTTAGAGAGTAGTAAGGCAAGAACACCTTATTGGAGAACCAAGAAGGTGTGAAATGACATCTAGTTAAGGGACTGTATTGTAGATTAAAGAGACGTAAAATTCTGGTTTTCAGCTAAGAGCAGAACCTAAATGAATATCCCAAGTTTTGGGGTAGAAAACAGCACTAATTTGATACAGATAAGTGTAACTATAAAACCAATCTGCTAGGTACTTAGAGCAACAGTGCAGTTAAGCCAGTAGTTCGAATACGGCAGAAGACACAAAAGATCTACCGTTTGTACTGTGAACATGGTTAAGAAATGAAGTCAAACACTTTTTATGAAGCTCATCCAGTCACTGCATTGGATTCCAAGCTGCTGTGATGTACCTACAAGCTGGGTCTCTGCAATTTCAAGTTCTCCTTTGCTCCCAGTTTGACTCCAGCCATCATTCCTGGGTCTCACTTACTCAATACTCTTTTTAAATACAACACTGTGTTTCTTGCCTTACCTGTAAATAGGATACAGACTGTTCCAAACTAGAGCTCCTAAAAAGCTTGAAAAAATCTTTTTCCATTCCTTCACTCTTGAGGAAATTTCACTGTTAGTCTACAAGCTACCCAAAGCAAATAGACAAGACTCGCTACCTGATCTTTGATTATTTCAAAGAAGATGTACATTTTTATGTAAAATATGCAACATCTCCATCCTCTGCCTCAGAGTCCCAAAGACCTTACTCACCTTCTGAGTTCCAGGTCCCTGCTGACTGCATTACCCAGCTCAGAGTACTTGAAATGCTGTTTTCCTTATTTCACTTTGTCCAGTTGTGCCATTAGCTTGGCAGTCCTTAACTTCAGTGCAAAATCTATTCCTCTGTGGCTCCCTGCTTGTCAAGCCGTTCTTTACTAACTCCTGCCTTTACGCATTTTGGTCGTTTTGTTTGTTTCAAAGGTCTTCTAGTCCTTAAAACTCTAGGTTTTAATCCACAGAAAGCTAGGGAAAACTTTTTTCTTGAACTGAAGTCATTCCGTAATTTTTATTGGAGAAGAACTAACTGGTTTTAGTAACAGTCTTAATGCTCTTATTCAGACTCAGTATTTTGTCTTCTTCAGTTTAAGGAGTAGGTAGACAGTTTCTTAATGGTGCAAATATATAGCAAGACCACAGATCTGAGCAGAACTCATAAATGTTGCATAGACAAATTCCCAAATGAAAGTAACATTATTAGTTAACATGGTCCTTCAGAAACCTGAACTGTTCTGCAGTCCTAGGCATCCAATTGTTGTTTTCTCACTGGATTTTTGTTCATTGATAACAATGATGATTAATGACAGCCTGGCCAATAGTGTGTTTACACTCCAGAAGACAAAGTGCTACAATATTAAGCAAAAAGAGGACAAAACAAAAGCATGAACATATGGGTTGTTAAAATGGTATTTTATTCAACAATTCTGAAACTTTAACAAGAAGTACATCCTCTGTTTGTAACGGATAGTCAGATGGTTGAAACAATTAATCTGTGTTTCCTGAATAGAAATGAAAGAGCTTATGCAGCCGAATCATTAGATTTAAAATAAGTAGAACCTTCTCTGTTCCAGAATTCAAAGGACAAAGGTGTTTTTCAAGCTGCTAAAATAGCATGGGGTTTTAATACCTCTAAAGACAGTCATCAGCCTTCTTGTTACCTTCTAAGCTAAAACATACATTTCCCGTTCAGTTTGAGACAAAGTTTCACAATTTTCTAT
>JASSUY010032073.1:22219-44312 GCA_032466535.1 Forpus xanthops
CCCAGGGAAGCTGTGAATGCTCCATCACTGGTGGTGTTCAAGGCTGGGTTGGACAGAGCCTTGGGTGACATGGTTTAGTGTGAGGTGTTCCTGCCTATGGCAGGGAGGTTTTAACTAGATGATCTTAAGGTCCTTTCCAGCCCTAATTACTCTATAATTGTATGATTCATATAATAGGATGAAGTTACTTCTATCTACATCAGAGTGAGTGTGCAGCTACTCTTTATTCTTTAAAAATTCTCCCTACAGGGCTGTTTCTTTTCTGATACTTCCATAATAAGGCAAGTTGGGATGTCCATTTGTGTACATATCATGGGTGATCTGTTTATCAAGAAATGAAAGAACATTTCCTTCCAATTTCTGTTTTCTTTGTGATTGATATTAATTAGGTTTTCTGCAAACCATAGCTTATCTTGAACTGAACCCAAAGCAGATGAATATGTTGTTGTGCGGTAAGATTTTCTTTTCTTGAAATGAAGAATGGGATGAAGATGCTTATCTGAGATCAAACAGGCTTCAGGTAGAGTTTACATCAGCAGCACTTTGAAATTCATTGTTAGAGTACAGTTGATATCAATAAAGAATGAGAACGGTACCCAGTATTGTGACTGCTTTTATTAACTTATTTCCAGCAACTAAAAAGGGAGAGCTGCCATACACCTCCAGTTGCAGTCTTTTCTTCCTAAGATGAAAGATGCAACTGTAGTTCATAACGAGAATTAATGGAATCCTCGACAAGAGCTAAAATCCCCCACTGTTAAAATAAAAGCTTGTGAATTTCATGAGGTCTAATGCCGGTCCACAGAGCGGAACAAAAATCTGCAGTGCTGGGGCTGATAGTTTTCTCTGTAACCCACTATGCTTTCTGTCTGTACATCATGGTGAAGTGCTACATGGGGATGCCCCAACCAGCTGGATCCCAGAAGGTAACTACAGTTGCACCAGCTCAGACACCGAAAGCAGTGCAGCCATGCCTGTGCACCTGCTGCCAAAACACTGTGACCTGTTTCTCGAAGTGGTACATCACACTCACAGTTTTGAGTCCTTGATATAGCCAGTTTATACCTAAGAATATAGTAGAGACTTATTCTGATCCTTACATTTTAGGAAGGCTTAGATACGGATGCTAAATCTGTCTTTTCCATAGTACTAGCCAATATCCTCTGCTAGTGTATTGTGAAATAGATCCAGTGACTTAATTTAATTCTCTCTTTACACCACACTGGTGTGGATTCTTTTCTCTCTTCAACTTCCCTATAATCCCCTGCTTAATAGTTCTGTAGCTCCCTTCACCCCTTGCTGAGTTCTCTCTGCTGCTCAAATAACCCGCCCAGCTATCACCCTCTCCTCTCTGTGTTACATGGCAAGACTTGATATTCTCAAAATCATCTCTCAGCTAATGCTTCACCACACACACCATTGGCAAAATAGTTTACACTACTCTGTTTTGTACAAGTGCAGCTTATCCCAGCAGCAACACGTTTAAATCCCAGGACAGCTAAACCCTTCAATACTGTGGTCACGTATGACATGTAACTAGATAGATGTATTACCCAGCAAGCGCTTCTCCTGCTCCAGGATTCAGAAAGGAAAGCTTTTGCTAGCTTTTTTTTTTTTTCCCTTAATCATCTTTTTTACCTCTTCTTTTTTTAGCAGTGTCCATTTGTTCTTAGTACCAGAATTTTCACCAACAATCTGCCAGTTACAGTAGTTGCTAGCTTCTTAATAAAAGAGAATAGCTGCAAATTAGGGCTGCCATATGGCTTTTATTATAGGAGAATGAGGTTTTCTCTATTTCTTACTTTCCTTGTACTAAAGAAATGGCAAAATAAGGAAACAATATGGTCTGGGTTTTTTGTCATAGAGTCAAAGAGAAGGCCACCCCACTTTACAACTGAAAGAAGTGATTTAGTCTCCATGCTAAATCAGTTTTCAACTTCTTCTAAGCAGAGTCAGACAATTGTGCCTAATTGTGTGTGGTAGTTCAACGGTATGGACTACTGTTCATTGGGAATTGAGCTGCTCATTTTAGTTAGGACCAGAAATTGAACTCAAACCAAGGTCTCAAAGAATAAAGTACGGTGTTTTATACATTAAGTCATTCCTCCTTTCTTACTTGGCCCGTGAAATGAATCCGGGAAAGATTATTTTCTGGGCAAATTGGTACTAAAACCCTGATGCAGACAGTTCCACGGTTTGATTGCAGCCTGACTTCCACTTATTGAATATCACATCAAGCAGTGGTTCAAGGGTTTCATATGACAGCTTTAAAGTTCGCAAAGTTTTCAAAGGTACTTACTACATTGTGATCAGGTCACAGATCTAAATGTCAGTATTGTATGCCTGATTTGCACATTTCAAAACGATTTAGTAATTTTTTCATTTTATCTGCATGCATGAAGTGATCTGGAATACAGAAACAATTTGGAATCATATTTAGTTTGTAACAGTTCAATTAACTTAAGTACTGAAACATGCTTCTTTCTTAGTAACTAGTTTAATTGGTTACTATTGCAAGAACAGGTTTTGAAAGAATGCCTAAAAGGCCAGGGGCAAACTAAAGCCCACTCTAGGGAATCCATGCTCCTGCATACGCATGTGTGAAAAAGAAATAGCAAACAGCCTTTGGGGTCACAGTGTAGCATATGATTGCTAGTGGGAAAAGTTCACCTAGCCTGAGCAAGAAATGGACTGCACAGTAACTACTTTTCTCTGAAAGACTTACTAGGATAACCTCCAATTCATAGAATCATAGAATAGTTAGGGTTGGAAATGACCTTAAGATCACCTATTTGCAACCCCCCTGCTAAGGGCAGGGACACCTCCCACTAACCCGTGCCTTGTGTCTCATTTTATTACTGTTCAATAAGTAAGAATGGTAGAGCACCAACAAGGTTAAGAAATCTTAATGGCTCTTCATATACACTATATGTATTCAAACCTTGATCAGAGGCCTAAGTACAAAGATTAGGTAAAATAATACAGGAGTATCATTTATAGGACCTTAACATGTGCCAGTGATAGGACGTGTTTGTCTAATCAGTGTAAGGAAACATCTGCTTTTCTTTTGAAACTCTTTTACTTCACTAGAGCCAGAAACTTATGTTTTTTAAAGGATCTGCACTTTGACGGTTTTTTAGATTTAAAACCAAAAAGGACATGTCTCCTCAGAGATAGTAAATCAACACGTACATTGATTCTGCTCTGTCATAGATGAATAAGGAAAGATTTGCATGGATTTTTGCGCCTCTTTATGCCTGCAAAGGAATGCCTGGGATTTTTGGTTGTTTTAAAATTTTGGTTAGATTTCTCTCACGAACCTGCATCACAGCCCAATGCAATGCAAAAACTAAAGCCTGCGCTGGGTTCTGGGCTGAGGAGAGGTCTTGGGAATGCATTTCTGTATTTTGCACTCTTTCAGCCACAAGAGTTTTTGCTGCAGTAATCCAGAAGCAGCGACATCATTCCTCTCTGTGATAATGTGAAGGAAATTTGAGGAGAGAGAGCAATGCCTTCCTGGGTCTCTGCTTGGCAAAACTGAACTTCCTTTGCTTCTTTAAGAATGGGCAACCTATTGGCTGCCACTTTTTCAGCGCAGAGGACTCACACGTAAGTGTGTATAAAAATGAATGTGTTCTTCAGGTAATGACAAAAACACCTAGTGTTTTGGGCTGAGGTGTGGTACGCCCCATGACCAGGTTTTATTACATTAATGCCATCCATCCAAATTTTAGGTTTCTAAATCAGCCTCTTGTTTCCTACATAGTTAATGGAGAGAAATCATCTCCTCAAGTAGCATTTGTTCCCTCTTAACCACTGTACAAGCTGTGTGGGCTACAAGGTTTGGGAAATTGCACAAGAAAACCATTGGCTGAGGGCAAGCCTAAGTACCCAAGCAGACTAATACTTGAACAGCTAAGGCCAGGTGAAATACAGCCAGTGTGCAGGATACATGCTCTAGCAGTGTACAGCCATTTATTCCTCCAAATTAGAAAATATTTTGATATAAAAGAAACAATTATTGTTACCATCATCCAAAGTTCAGTATATCCCAGGCTTTCAGAGAGTATGTTAACAGATGACAGTGATGTAATGTCATAAAGACATAATATATGCTGACAAACGATGCAGGGCAAACTCAGAATCCTAGAAAACAAGCTTGGAAAAAACAGGATTGCATTGTATATACCCTTCATTCATTGCCTAGACAAATAAATTTAATATATGGGAATTACAGTTGCTTAATTCAAGAAATTGAATTAAGCAACTTCATTGTGAATAGGTATTAGCTGTAGGTTGCATTTTGATGAACTTTACTGAAATAGCAGTAACATAATTTTAAATATTGCTTTAAAAATAATGTCACTTTTCATTCATTAAAGAAAAAATGTTTCATTGAGATAGCAGCCAATTTTCAGTTTACCGTCTCCAGACTTCCAGTTTTACCACACCAACCCCTCAGAAAAAGGCTCTGTTTTCAAATGGATGTTTCCATTTTTATCACTGAGAAGAGGAAGATTCAAGCAATCATTTGATGGACTGCCCTTAGGCATCCACTTTGACCATGAGACCAAGGGAAGGAGGGTTTTTGGTAACTGGAGCTGTGGGGCTGGGGAGGAGCACACCCCTAAGGATCCACCAGCAATAGTGGGGACTTCTCTTGGACAGACCTTTGCCTGGCTGTCAACACACGTGTACCCAAATGTACAGGCTCACAAGAGAAGCTTTTATCCACTGGTGGCGTCAGTTCAGTTCCCAGACTAAGGCACAAAACAAATGCACACACAAACTGGACCAGATTGTGAAATCTGCCCATTCTTCATGAGAAATAATCCCACCTGCTGCATCAGGGGCTGTGTTACAAGATGCATCAAAAGAAGAGCATTAGATGAGAACAGTGAAGCACCTGTAGGCAGATCTAAGCCAATACCAGGGTGAAAAAGAAGCTCCTGTGATTCCAAAGGTGGAGATGGCTGTCATATGGGAAACAGCAGAACCAAGGAGAAAGTGAGGAAGGAAGGAGCAGAAAGAGCACTGCAGGGCTTTTCAGCCTGTGGTCCAAGAACCCCTCAGGTTGCTATCAATACTTCTATTAAGGACAAATAAGGAAAGTAAGTATATATGTACTGGGTTAAGTTTAATGACAGAGGTGTGCACTGGAAAATGCATAAGGACTAAAAGTTGTCTAAGACTGAAAAAGCTGGGTTTAGTACTGCACTGTGTTTCCTGTCTGTTTGCCCCCATAACTGAACCCAAGTTTCATTGGGCTCCTTGGCCCAATATTTGGCCTTTGTCTGCTTATGTAAATCAGGATGTTTAGTGCAAATTAGCATTATTGAAAAACAATTGCCATCCAAATTAGCATTCTCCCTTTCATTTTACACCAAACCTGCTGGGCTTTTTTAGATAAACCATAAATCAACTTAGCTGTAGTATTTATGACTAAATGGATTCATTTTTTGGCAAAGTAGCCCTGTTTCTCTAATAGCATAACACCAGAAGTAATTCATATCTATCAGACCATCCTCAATGGTCAACTGAGGTTATTCCTGTGAAAGGTATGCAGCTCCTTCCAGAATTTGTTCTTCCTATTCAAGCTTTGAATATTTTCAATGAGCACACTGAATAGAGTGTAAACATGTGCATGTGTTTATATATACGCATGCACATATATATATACACACACACACCAGTGGTATATACTATTAGACAGCAGTTTTATTTTAATTACTTTGTTAATTGCCTCCATTTGTGTATCTGCATTTTGTCTCCATATTGTCAGAAGGGAGCACCATATAATAAGAAGTGCAGAGAGGGGAAATAAAACAATGTATGACTGCAAAATGATGCCAAAACTTAATCCACAAGAGGTTTCTAATTTCAGATACTCAGATGAATGTGCTGGCTCTGCCCCGTCACATGATTGCTACCAAGTTCAACAGAGGAGGTGGGGAAAAGCCCTTTGCTACATATGCCCCAGGAAAGCAGGTAAAAAATAAATAAATTATGTCTTTTCAAACTGATGTGATGAAAATGATGATATTGTAGCTCTGAAGACTTCTGATGAGCATTTTATCCTCAAAGAGCACTTAATTCACAAAGGAATGTGTCTCTGCCAGAGTAACCCAAAGCTAGGATAAACAATACAAGCATTTGTGGAGACTTTGTAGCATCAACAGAGAGGTCTAAATACAAAGACTGTAGAGCATGAACATCTTTGGAACAAACTTGTCTTTGGTTGCTCAGATAAAGCACTTTTCCAGATCCTGAGTTTCCAGTGATTTCATCAAGGAGGCAATTTGGTCAAAAGCTGAAGGAAAGATAGTGCAATGCAGAAGTGGTAAAAACACGCGGAAGAGATTGTAAAGCCATCAAGTGCTGCAGCCGTGGCATCTTCAAGCCTTCAAATACTTTTTCTCCTTAATAACTGAAATTCAGTAGAACAGAGCAATTTCTCTTTACAGATCTGAATAGAAACATTTCTTAAATGGGAGTAGATAGATCTTATTAATAAACAGGTGCCACATGTTGGAAATATAAAGTCAGATATCACCAAAGAAATTACTTTGGCTATTTTCCCCAGAAAAACAATGGAGGTAACACTCAAAAATAGAGTGGGATTTTTGAGTGCAGAGCCTGTATACAACACAGTGCAAAATTCAGATCTCAGAGTCACCACCAGTGGGAACATCCTGGCCACTCCTGCAGAAGCCAACCTGCTGTCATCCTTTTCTGAAAGGCTGTAGTGATTTGGGAAGACTGTGCTGAGGAACCATCTGGTGCTGTTGCACCTAATATTTACTATTTCACTTTAGAGATGCTATTGGCAAGTACAAATTGTGCTGCAATAAGTAAACAAGCAAACAAAAAAATGCGTCCTTAGATATAAAAGCCAGAAGAAATTCTCGCAGTGTCATCACTATGAACTGAATATGTTGGAGGACGCTCTTTCCTAGTTTACAACCAGGGATTGAAAGCAGCATTTAAAATACTGCAGCCAGCTATGAATTTAATCACAGAATGAACATATGCAAGCAGGGAAAACAAATCAAACCCCTATTTAGTTGCCAGATATGGTTTTGTATAAATAGAGGACGGGGTTCATAGCAGTCTATTAGCTAGAAGTATCCATAACCAGTTCACACACCTTGGACTGGGTGATAGACCATCCCAGATTTAAGGAAATGCCAATTTGCTTCAAGTTGAAGTGATTCCTGATTGTACTTGCAAGGTGCCAAGCCTTCAATTCCTCGAATCCCCAGGCCAGTTTCTGCTCCCAGGAAGGAGCCAAAGTGGTGTGGAAGCACTTTGGGCCCTACAGGACTGGAGGCACTGGGTTCCTGAATAGCAGTTTCCAAAGGTGCTAGTCCAGTGTGAGCCAAAACCAGGCGCTGCTGCTTTCCATCTTTTAACTGTTTATGGGTTTATTGGGTTAAACTCAGGGGGTCTGATTCTGCCCATTATCAACAGCTTATAGAGCACACAAATCTGTTTCTAAGTAACAGCTTAAGGAACAACTATTTTGTTTTTAGGCAGCCCTGAGTTCAGTTACTATGACTGAAAAAGCTTAGAACAGATTTGAGACAAATGTTTAGAAGTGCTCAAATTACCATGAGACCAGCAGGTACTTCATATCTCCTGACCACTTTACAAACATCACTGTGAATGCAGTGAACTGTGGTGATGAGAGAGCAGAAGGCATTCCCTTTGATTCCATTTGTGATGGGGACCCAGGCAGAAAGGCTCCTTGCAATAATGTCAGCCAAGATACAAGTGAAATCAGAGCTTCTTGCTATGGCCTTGCTGGCCTATGAAAAGTAATTCATCTCCAACATAAGGACGTAGATATAGCCTACAGCCTTGTTTGGAGAAAAAACTATTATTGGAGTTCATATTTTATTGTAAAAGATAAGTTTCTCAGTGACAAGTCCCAGATGAGGAGTCCATGTGCACATACCTATTTTATATATCAGGGTATTGCTACATATATAGAATTACATATAAACATGCTTATTTGGTATATATGCGTATGTTGGCTGAAGAGCAGGTATGCCAGCAGGTTACTAAAGGTTAAACGTACCTTAAAAGCTTAAATGCTACACAAGTCTTACAGCCCTGGTAAAGGAACCAAAGATTCGTATAGCTCTCAGTTTGGCCAAAGTAATAGTTTCCTTGGCATCACTTGAACCTGTGTGAGCAAAGTGGAGCAATGGAAATATTGCATAATGTTTCTCTCTTCACACAAGAAGTAAATAGTTCCAAGGGCCAGATACTGCCCTTGGCAGTATAAAGTAATAAAGGCAGACATAACCAGGAAAAAGAGAAAACATTTCCTATTCATCCAAGAAGAACCACTCTAACAGGACTTGACAATCCACTTTCCTATATTCAGAGGTACTTGATTTGGCAATATTAGCTGTGTAGCAAAGGACAAACTATGGAGCTGACCATACCTTTGCTTTACTATGTTCTCATCATCGAAGCTATGACTGATTCTTCTAGGGATTCACCACTAACCAGCTTAATAAGAGACAGATTTCCATGATTGCATTTTCCATGCTCTGCATTTTTCACAGATCTTCAGATTGTTGCCATGTTCAGTTAAACCTGATTTCTTCTTCTCTGTCTTTAGCATTCTGAGGCACTGAAAGTCTTCATTTCATGCCTTGTAGAACTATCCCATGCACATCATGGCACAGGAAAAAACTCAAATTAAATCTAAATGAGAATAATGAAATCCCATAATTAACATTTCTATTAGAGGCTGAGAATAGCATCTGTGTCAGATGCCATAAACACAAGTCAGAATAATCTTGAGTCTCATATTAAGATGTGAATCTTCTATTTATTAGTTTAAGTATAAATGTTCCATTGCTATTTGTACAATGATTAAGAGTAGTTTTCAGAAAATAAATCCATTTCTTAATAGTGGAAAGAATGAGAAGGATGGAGAATAAATGGGAGGTTAAGGGGCTGCTAAAGTTCTCCCATGAGCTTGGACAAGATTTATGTGCAATGTGAATAAAAAATGTATATGACAGCACAGGATTCACTTTGTTATTGGTTCCTATTCTATTTGTCTAGCCTAACTGTATTCTTTGCCTCCCAGACATATAGTGAGTCTGGCATTGTTGAGTAAGTGAGGGAATAAACTGCCAGTCAGCAGCTATTTGTGGCAGCTTAACCTCATCCGATCTCATCAGCCCCAACATTGTAAAGCAAGACCAGTGCCATGAGATTCGAGTAAAAGCATAAATAGCTACCTGCAAAGCTTCTCCTGCTATGAAGAGGCATTCTAGGAGGCTCATTACAAAGCAGTCTTATTATTGCTATGACTTTTCCACTGTTAAACGAATATGTAGGCTCTTCAATTATATATCAGCTTTCATACAATGTCAACAGCTTAGTAACAGCACAAGCAAGAGCTGGTGGGATTGTGATATACATCTGATAAGCCTCTCAGTGCAGCTTCACAGCTACGAGGCTTCATGCCTGATGTTTCATGTCCATTTTTTGTCCACTCTCATTAAGGTTTCCACAAAAATCTCATTACAGATGCCCAGCTGTAAATATGCAAAGGTCTGCATCTGAAACTACTGACACCTTATTAGTTACATGAACAGCGTCTGGGTGGCTAGGAAATAAAAGCAACACTATTGAGCCATCAGAGTGGAAGATTCCACTGGGGTTTTTTTAACCCTCATTTCCTGAGGGGATGTGACTCAAGCGCTTCTGCCTCCTACCTGCATTGTTTCCCATTGCCTACATGCTCCCTCTGCCTGCATTGTTTCCTCCTGGCTCCCATTCCCCAGGATCTCCTGACCATGTTGGTCCGTTTCAGCAAGGTTTGGTGGTGGGGTGGAAGCTCTCAGTATACTGCGGTCTAGCGCACCATGTTTTGTGGCATGAAACCAGAGGAGGCAGACACGCCGTTACCACTGCTACAGGCAGCATAGCCTGGGCGAGATCCTTACGAAGCAGAGAACGCACATGGGAGAGTGCTACAGTAAATCAGCCCGTGCATGATCTACTGCTCAAGGAGCTATTTGTGGAGGAGAAATTAGCTGCAGAATTATGCCAGCTGTTGACTTGGTGTACGACAGCTGTTACACAAACAGCGTCCCCCCATGGTGCTTTGGCCACACTCCTGCTGAGCTGCTGGCATGCTCCCCCAGGCTCCTGGCACCTCACAAAGTGTCTCATGGTTGCCTTGTGCTCACTGAAAGGGTGCATAGCACTCCATCGTGGTTTGCATAGCTGTCATGTATCAGAGGGCAAAGCGGTGGCTGAGGCTGTGACACTGCTGTCAGGCAAAGATGAAGGCTGTGGGAAATGTCAGGAGAAATATCCACCACATTGGTCGTAATGTAGTGCCATTTGCTGGTCTTTCCCCCCAACAACCTTCTCTAGTTGCGTGTAAGCACATAAGTCATTAGACTGCTGACGATCTGGTCATGGGAGGCAGTCCATTCATTGCTGCATGCATGGAGTAGAAACTAGTACCGCATAAGCAGAGTCCACCTCATTTAAAGGAAAACAAGAAGTTTTATAGGGCACCTACTCTTTTTCCACAGTCATGCTAATGCATAAACAACATTTTGTCCTTCTTGTGACAACAATGGACAAAATGAGCAGTTTGGTTGAGATGCCAAGGAGTTTGCGAACACTGAGACGTGTAACAGTAGTGCACTAGCGTCCAAAGTGAGCTTCTCAAACCACACTCTTCCCTGCCCTTTCAAATGCAGCTTCTGCTTCCAAACCAATCCACCTGACCAGATCAGGACAGCGCTTTTGTGGAGCTATTGGGCAATCTGGGTCACTGCACAAGGAAAGAAGCCAACATGGGCTGCTGCAGCCTGCTTTGCCATGTCATTGTGGGTCAGAGATAACATGTCCAGGCCTCTCAGTCCTCTCCAGAGCAAGAGAAGGCCCACTGCCTACCAAGCCCCATACCTCTAGCAACTCAAACTTCCACAGCATAGTTAACAACCTCAACCAACAGGATCTTAGTGGCACACAGGCAGCTTCAAAATAAAACATAGATCCTGCCTGGACAGTCAAATGCCTCCTTCTGAGACAAGGTAGGTCTGGATGTCACTGCTCTGACATCGGTGCTGCCAGCGGTGATCCCAGTGATCCTGGGACAGCCCTGGATAAGCACTTCTTGTTTTCCAGATGCCAGGAAACAAGAACAACTAGATCTTTCCCCCTAAGGTACAGAAAAGATGTAGCTCTAGGCTATAGACTAGTGCTTCTGAACGCCCTCCTTCTTTTGACCATACAACAAAGTACAATACATTGGAAGACTTGTATTCCCTGCTCACCCTTCCCAGATAAGACGGGAATGAGCACAGGCAGGTATGTCTAACCCCTACTGCAAGCGAACTCACTTTGCAGCAAGGAACTGCATCCCAGCTTCCCACCAAGAGTTTGGACAGGCATGAGCATAGCATCCCACTCACATAGCTGTCAGACAGTAGCGGCCAAGTCCCTCTCAGAGCTTGCCAGCAGGCTGTCACAGGGCAATGCTGGGAAGCCGCTGCTGAGGGCTCCTGAAGAAGCCATCACACCGTTTTCCCCAAAATGTCAGCATTGCAGAAGAAGCAATGGAAGCACTGCAGCAATGCAGTGAAGTTTCAGACCCTCTGGCAAACAGGATACATAAATAAATGGGTTTCTATCTAGATCTCATTGTGTGCAGATTTGTACAAAAGAATTGTTGTGATGGGCATCATTATGTCTCATTATGTGATTGCAAGTAACCTTTTGTGTAGCAGACACAATCCACGCAACACGCTGTGTGACCAGTTTACAAAACCAGGCTCCTTCAGAAGGGCAAGTAATTAATCATTATTCAGCAACAGCACTCACCACTCCACTACTTGCTGGCAGGAGTGTAGAACTGAGGGCATGCCTAGCTACAACAATGCATTATTCATGCAATAGAAAACCACAGTGAGCTGTGGTATTGTCCCAATAAACGGTTAAAAAGAAAGAAAGCACTCCATTAGTTTTCAAGTGTGTGGTTGATTTTTCTTTTTTTAATAAATTTACTGCCAACACATTGCATGAATAAGCACAGGCCCGAGTGGCAAATGCAGTAGGAAAGAGTTTGTAGAAGGCACCAATGTGTGTTTTTCATAATGCTGAAGTCAATAACCCGAGGACAACTAGAAGATCCCTTGAATGCCTTGCCTTGAAGGTATAGCATGGTAACTTTATGGCTGTAATAATTTTATGGCTTTATCAAGCACTAATTTAATAGAGAATGGAATGCACATAGTCAAAAAATAAATTGCAGCAAATATTTTATTCGATTAAGGGTCCTAATTGTAATTTACACATTGTGCTCTTTAGGAGACTTTTTTTCTTCATCCTCAGCTGGGGCTTTCATTTACACTACTTCTGGCTGACAATCTACCATGACTCAAATAAGGCACATGAGATTATTTACGTTTGATCACTGTCCACTGTTTACACAAGCCAGGTTTGATGCAAAAGCCTGA
The DNA here is from genome assembly GCA_032466535.1 of Forpus xanthops. NCBI lineage: Eukaryota > Metazoa > Chordata > Aves > Psittaciformes > Psittacidae > Forpus > Forpus xanthops. Next base: position 34,726 of record JASSUY010032073.1, read on the forward strand.
CAAAGGTTGGAGTTTAGTCACTGATTTTGGAGAGGCTGGAATTGTACCCGCTTTCTGTTCATCTGCCTTTGTCAGAAAGCAGCTCAGATACTTCTACTAGCAAATACCATCAGAAAACAGTCAGCATGCAAGTGCAAACCCTTCTATCACCTCGTACGTCACCATGCACTCATTCCAAAGAGGTACATTTCATCTCAGATCTCACTGTTTACCACACCTGTGGGTATAACTTTTCAACAGAGGCCATTACTGAATTTCATTTTTAATTATTTGCTTTTATATGGGAGTCTTTTTCTCTGCATTAATTCAATTTGAATTTGGAAGAGCTCAATTCATCAGGTCTAGTCATGTCATTAAGGTGATGGATTCTTTTTTTACTAAAAAAGAATCAGAAATACCGTTGCAGAACTATGATTTCAAACGCATGTTGAAAGGAAGCTGCAGTAATTCAAAGGGACTCAAAACCTAAACATGTTTTGAGGAATGTCCCCAGATACAGAATAACTATTTGTAACTTCACAAAAATTTGGCACATAAAAAACCCCAACCTTTCATTTTGCTCTGGGTTCAGAAACAGATTTTAGGTTGAGGCTGTTAAACTGAAAAAGCATCAGTTGAGGAATGAACACCAACCAAGTGAACATTTACGATTTATGCATGTATTTCATCCAGCTGCAGTTTCCATAATGGCATTGCACAGACACTGGCCATTCAGCAAAGCACATCATGCAGCAAAAGATGAGTTGGCTTTCTCTCGTTTTCAGCAGAGTGGTGTAAGGAGAGCACAGCAATGGGAAGCACAGAGGACACATTCACTTCCTCTCTTGGAGGATTTCATTTTCTTCTTTGCTGGGAAGACTAGTCTCCTTTGCCCTGAAGTATTAACAAATATACCAGCTCCCAATGAAGACAGGCCGCCCTGTGTCTACCAATAGAATCTATATAGAATCTTTTCCCTTAGGGATTAATTCAACTTTTGATTCAATCTTTCTGAGCTTTAAATTATGATGTTACAAACCTCCAAGGAACTGCTGTACTATTTGTGACCTTCTTTATTACTTTCTGCTGTTTGATAAAGTAGAGAAAATTGATTTATAGATTAGTTTGCTTGTGAACATGGAATATCAATGGTAAGAGTGCGACTCCGGAAAAGCAGGGGAAGCTGGCATTGGTTAAAGTTTAATATAGCAGTTTATTAATTAATAGTGAAGGACAATAGAATAACTGCATGTTGATCTTGAATGAGATTCTGAAAGTGTGACACAAAATAACACCAATATACCAAGGCATCTTGCAAGAGTTGGATTTAAATTTTCAAATCATTTTCCACAAGGAAGAGTTTTGTCCATCACTTCTACTTCTTCCCCTAACAAACCTCCCCTTCTTCCCCTTACGACCTGACGGGTGGTTTTGTGTTTTCTGTAAGCATTAAAGGTTAAAGGTGGAAGGCAAGGCCAAAGTTTTCCAAATGGAGCCTAAAATTAGGCTTTGGTGTCTGTATTTGGATTCTTAGGCCCCAATCCAGGAGTCTATTTTTATTCAAAGCATCCAAGCACTTGACTTCAATGGATCTAAAAACACTTGCGCTTAAGCGCTTCGCTGAATCAGGACGGACTTAAGCACAAATGTAAATGCTGTTCTGAACTGGGGCTCTAAATATGTGCCTTGATTTTAAAAGTGCTGAGAGCCAGCAGGTCTAATTGAAGTCAATGGCAGCTGTGAGATGCTCAGGGTTTCTGAAAATCAGGACACTCACTGAGGTGCCTGAATCTGATTTCAGGTGCTCAGCTTGCTGCATTCACTGTGGGGGAAAATGGTAAGCCAGGAGAACAGGCAATGGAAGGCAAGATTTCTTAATAAACGAGGTCCTGATTTTATGCCATAAACCTCAATAACGTAAAATGAGGGGATGGGAGGCAAAAAGCAATACTTTCCTGCAAATCTAATAGAGTGGTTTTTTTCGCAAGCATCAAAGTGCTATGCAAAAATATGAAATTAATAAATCACATTAAAAATCACAGTAACTAGAGAAGTATTGGGCTAAATTCATGCCTTGTGGATCAGCAGAAAGATTGAAGAAGCACATCAGGGATGGATTTGGCTCACTACGTTTTGAGCATTAATTCAATCAGGAGCAGTGAGTCAACAGCACAAAGCCTACGCAGCAAAGAACTTTGCTCTGCTACCATTGCAAGAACCAAGCACAACAGTCTGTATTAGTAAATGGTAAAAATGAAAGAGCTAAACATTTTTGCAAGTAAAAACTGTAACATTATAGAGTATAAAATAAACAGCAGTGTTAGGAACAGAGATGAGGTTGAGGCTGATCGCCTGGAGAAAGGCAATCTTTTCAAGGGAACGCAGTAGCCCCCTCTATCTAAAGAGCCTGAGCAGCCTGCTCCTCACATCATGCCTCGGGTACCTTCTGAGGCACACATCAAGTGGACTTAGTCGTACACCAGTGGACTCCATCATACACCATCGTACTGTCAACCCCCAGAGAAAGCTGCTGACAGGACTACAGCAGTACGTGAACGAATCCTGGACAAACCAAAGAAAAGCAATTCCTTCCCCTTTTTATGTGCATGCGAAGAAGAGGGCCTTTGCCAGTCCCTCATCTAGCTCTTTCCTGTCCAGTGGCAACGCCAGTGTGGAAGCCCCCCATGCTGTACACTGCACTGTCCAGGAAAGATTCCAAAAACCCATGCTTGTTCAGCCACCGACCTGCCTGACCCTCCTAGCCCACCTGCCGAGACAGAGAGGCTGGTAAAGGACTGCCATGATGATGCTTTTTCCTAGTACGGTTACTTAGCATCCCAGGATGGAAGATACCAACCATTTTGGACTTGTCAATCCCTACTGCCTGCACAACTTGGACCCAAGCATGGCCACACACAAAAGCCCTTGTATTTCCTACCCCAACCTGACTTGAGGAAGGACCTCCTAAAACTCCACTGAGCATTTTCAAGTTTTCCTCCAAGGTTTACATCAGCCCTTCAGCAACCTTGTGTACTCATGGCAAAAAGGCTGATAGCACCTTTCTAGATTTGATATATTTAAAACCAGTGGTTCTGTCCCTGCCCAAAGTGCAGTAATGTGGGCAGGATCTGGACTATCTGAAATCAATTGTGACCCTTAGAAAGAGTAATAGAAAACCCAGTACATGACCACTTGCGGGGAAAAAAGCTGTCACTTGTGATAAAAAAGAGAAACAGAAATAGATTTGAAACATTCGTTTCCCTTTATTTGCTCAGTGAGGCTGATGTCTACTGCACATTAAAAAAAAAGAAAAAAAAAATCACAGGAATTTCATACAATGAATTAAACCACAAAAGTACATGGAGAATTGGCAGGTGGAAAACAGCCCAGTTTGGGCTTAACTAATATCTCACTTTCCCCATTCAGCGTAGTCCAACCAATAGCTTTACATGTTCACCTACTGTACAGATCTTACAGTAGCTTCATCAGGTCAGTGGTTCACATTATTGAGAATGTCTGTCACACAGGTACAAATTTAGAATCATCACATTATATTACATGGCTATTCTAGGTTGTTTATAGATCAGATCTTACACTACAGTGATTGAAGTTCTCATTACAGCCATCAAAAAGGACACATAATCATTACCTACTGTAAACTTACATCTGAAGGGATGAGAAGGTGTGGTTGGTTTTTTTTTTTCAACTGACCCAAGTATTATACCCCAGAGGCACAAACTTTCCTCCCATTGCTGCTCCAGATGACGGCAGCCCAACTGCTTTACACAGGAATTTAGCACAGGTATTTTCCCCCAGTTTTAGGCTCCCTCTGTTTGGATTTGAATTTGGATAATTTTACCTTCTGTAGGAATTACTTTCTCTAGGAAAAGACCATAGGAAGGCCTTTTTTCAAGGAAAAGACCGTAGCTCTCAGAAAGACCATAGTTTCTAAGTACCAGTTCTGTTACCTGTATTGCAGATGTGGTACTTACCACAGCATGAAAGTAACAGCACAATCTTCATCTAGCAGACACTATGCTGCAATTTGCCTCCAGTGACAATGTGGTACATGTGCTAATTTGAAATGTTCTTGGGGGAAAAAAAAGGAAACAGTTTATATTTTGACAGATTACCTACTACAGTGTCTATAGAGGGCACAAATGGCTTCATTCAGCAATCTTAGCTCTATTAATTTCATATGTAATTTGTAAATCCACAGAGGAATGCCATCTTCAGGATGGGAATGTTTGCCAGGCCAGTGAAAGAAAAAAAAACCCAAACTCCTGACTCATGTCATTACGCCTGCTTGGTAAAAAATAAATAATCCCCTCCCAAAGCTCACACCAACTTATTCACGTCAGCAATATAGGGCAAAAGAGAATGTATTTAAAATTTAGTCACAGAAATTTAAAGGCAAAATAGGTAATGTATCTGGTCCTTGAACACATAATATGATATACTAAATATTGATTTCTTAAAAATAATTTATTGCTTTTAATATTTTTCTTTACAACAGAAGATACTCAAAATCCAGAAAGGAAAATTGTAAACTTTTAGTTTGGCATTCACACAAAGTTAAAATACCTGCATTTTTAACCTACAGAGCAACAACAAGAATTATGCAGATTAAAGAATGTTACAGTTGTAACACAGAACCTCTGACAAAGGTCTCTTCTCTTTTTTTTTTTCTTTTTTTTTAATTTATTTTATTTTATTGCTATCTATCTACCAAGAAATAAGAAGCCAAAAAATCAAGCAAGCATCCGACAGGACAGACAGTGGAATCTCTCAGAACACAGTATGCTGGTGATAAAATGAATGCAGCCATCAAAATCAACTGCACTGGCATGGGGGTGGAATTGGTTTTCTAAGATTGGGAGTGGGAAAGGAGATTAAATAGTTCGGTGTGCCATACCTTTAAGAGGAGTCATGAATGCCAAACAGTAATAGAATATCAAATCTATACATTCATAAGCAAATTCCAAACTTTGCTGATTCAGCCTTGAGACTCTGAGTTCAGATGAAATTCTGACGCTCAGAATAGCTGTAAGTTTACTCTTGTGGTTTTTTTTTTTCTTTCCTGAAGTTTGTACTTAATTTAGCAGAAGTAATGTCATCAACAACAACGTCATGGGCACATCTGAGGCCATGCTAGTGCATAGTAAAGAAAGGAACAAACAAAACAACCAACCCACTTTTTCTGCAAAAGCTGAATTCCCAAATGAAGCACTTACTCAGGACTGACAACCATCATGCATCCTAGGTATAAAATTTCCACTGGCCTTTTTATTATTTTAGTCATTTTATAATTTATAATAAATAGAATAATTGTAACTGATAAATATGTCTCTTTAGTAAACAAAGGAATGAAGGATTGGTATTTATACAGGATGCATAACTGTAAAAAATACAGATAAATTCCATCGTTAAACTCTGCCAATGAAAAGATTACTGGCTTCAAGAACAGCGTTTAGACACAGAATTACTGTAAAAATCATACTATACTTAGTACCTCAGCATATTTTTTCTCAAATTAAAATCACAAAAATCAAACAAAATAGCACTTTAAAAAGATTTTTGACCTCTAGTTCCAAAACTACTGTTGATACATAAAATAAAAACATTTCTTAATGATTACCCATTTGAGAGACTTTACATAAAATTATGACATCTAGAAAAATTTAGATGAGAAAATTTCATTCCCCTAACAAATTCAGTGTATAAAACTGCAAAAGAAAATCAAGCAATGAGAAAAATGTGGAAAAATACTGCAGAAGTGGTTAACACCTTTTGGGCTAGGATAGTTCTTGACAAAATTCTTACAGAAGCTCACCAAGAAGGGATGAATGTGTGTAAAGCATTTGTGCACTCAGACACACGCGCGCACACATATACACACGCACACCCTCACCCACACGCTTCTCTTTTTTTACAATCAAATATATATAAGTGTAAGTTCAGCTTTCTACATATGTTAGTGTACAATAATTGTTTCACCTCATATAATTACATTTGAGTATTCTTGATTAAGAAAAATTCAGCAGTTTTTGAAAAGAAGGCTGCATTTACAGTGCATAGCTGTAACAAAAAAGAACATCGTCATACAGTATGTACATAAATAAAAATACTCCATTTAACATTTGTAAATACTCAACTACTTTAGAGAATGTAGCAAATAAACTATCTGTGCACACACCCAGATAGTTACATCCAACTCTCATTAATAATGTAACACTACGTCCGCTCATTAGAATAAATTGCTGAACAAGCTGCACATTTGACCATTAACAAGGCTTTGAAAATTTTGCTGTGGAAGATCAACATTGTAGACATCTACATGGGTGTCAGAATTAAAAGATGAAACTTCAAAATGTTAGGGAAGCTTCAGCCTTTCATTTTCTCTTCTGCAAGGACTAAAAAACACCACCTTCTCCCCCCCCCAGAAAAAAAATCCCCAAAGAAAACAAAAACCTTTAAACAAAGCTGAAAGACCGTAGGTTTCCGGGACCTGTGGTTTCTTCTGGATTGTCATATTATCACCATGTTGAGCAGAGAAGCTTCATTTAAAAAAAAATAACAACGCAGTGTCTGATTCCCAGACATCAGCAGCCATAGTACTCAAATTTGGGTTTTTTTGTTTGCTTTTGTTCTTTTTTTTCTTTGTTAAAATGCAGTATGTACAGATTTTGCAGTTCATCGTTGTTTGTCTATCTCTGTGGAACTGCTGCCATGTCTTGTGATTTGCACTGAACTCGCAAGGAACGCCTGGCTCCTCCGCCTCTGATCACCCGCGAAAGCAAAGCTGACACCCATGGACATGCGTGTGCTTACTGGACAGCCATCCTGCCTCTCCACTCGTTGAGCAGCTGTGTTCATGTAAACCATGGTTTCAAACAGAGAGTGTAAAGTAGGAGAAATTCCTAAGTATGACTTTTCAGTTGTCCATTACTGAAGGACGTGACGTCCGTGAGGTATTCGCCATCCCTCCGTTTTCCTTACGTGTGATGCATGTTACCTACGCAGGCTCCGCTGTGCCTCTTTGAGTAAACTATCAAAATCCATGGAGTCATACTTGCTTTTAGTGGAAGCAGGATCAAAATCATCTGAGTTTGAATCTGAAACCCAAAGGATGCAAGTTTAGGTAAGAGGCAAGAACCACTAGTGAGCACAGCAGTATGAACAAGACACTACAGACACAATTCCCTTAAGCCCACAACTTTATGGGATGATAAAAGCCCAGAAATGGTCATCAGGGAAGTTTTATGAATAGAAAGAGCTTTCTGGTAGGAAGCAGGGCTTAACAAAAGCAGTACGTGCCATCAATTTTGGGGAAGAACCATATACTGCATACACATATACAGCAGGTGGGAAGACTTTCTCCAAGGACTTCGGCACTGCTATGTGTAGGTCTCAAAGTAGCCCAGACAATCCTGACAGGTGCTTTACCCAAAACTCCACCCTAATTTTTCAGCTGTTGTCTTTCATCACACTGTATCCAAGACTGACTTCTCCTGAGAAAGGCAGTGGGGCGATGGCTCTGCAGAAAGCATGGAAAGCACACTGCTGCTTCTGCTGGCCCTACCTCAGATCTTGTACAAGTCACTACACATCCCTGAATCTCTCTTTTTGCTTCCATTCTGATCTTTTGGGGGTTTCCTTGTTTTAAGTGTGAGCAACTCAGGGCAGGGCCTCTGCAATGCCGTACAAGCAATCTCAGGTGGGCTCCTCCGCTATTTGCAGCATACATGATAACTCACAGAAGCAATAATGGCCTAGCTCCAGTGACCTGCAGTACGTGCTCCAGCTTTGCTGGTTGCTCAGGTACGGACGTCAGTCAATTCCTAGCACAGAGGAGGGATTGTACATTTGTGGCCATGCAGCTCCAGTACAGCTATTACGGACATGGCTGCAAGCGCTGACTTTCCTTTTGGAGTCATCCCAGCTTAATACTGACTCTCCACAGTTCCTGTGTCACAGCTCCTTTATGAATGTGCCCTTTTCTTGCCATTTCTTGTGTTGAATTAATCAGAACTCCCTGTCTACCACTATAAGACACACTGTGCATTAAATGTTCATTACAAGTTCTGTTAAGACAATATCTTCTCACAGAGGAGAGGTGTTAAAACTTCTGACTACTATTTTCAAGTGTTTTCTTTCTTCTGTACTCAACCCAAGGCTGATTAATTCTCTCTGTCCTTGTACTAGCTCATGAATTTTAAAGTTCATCCTGCCATTTCCTTATGTAGTTCTATCAGCTACTCTGCAAAATACAGGGAATGCGGTCTGAAGTACAGAAGCTCAAGCTGTCAGCAGGACAAAGTGAAAATACTCTGTTCACAGATACTCTGGGAATCCCACTTGGAATGGAGAGACCTGCCAGGGAATACTCCCAGTGATGAATAACGTTCAAGAGGGTTCCCTTCAGACAACTTATTTTAAACCCCAGATTTTCTGAGATACAGAGATGACCTTGGCTTCCACTGCTGAAGATAAGTCAAATCAAGTCAAGACTTCAATCTGTTTATACTGTTTTTATCAGCCTACATTTTGACAAATGCCTTGCTACCTTTTATATTTTCAACATCAACCCTATATCTCTTCAGCAGTCAATTGCCTTTTCTTAGCTTTACATTATCTGTTTAGCCAGTGAAGTGAATTATAGCATATTCATTGTGAACAATGTGTATCATCTTTATCATTTATTCTGAAAAGACGTCAATTGGTTAGAAAAAAAATACATCTGTATTCTTTTCCTGCACTGTACAAAGCTGAGGACAGCCCATACAAGATTTCATTAGCACTGTGTTACAGGGTTACGAGAGATTTTAATGACTGTGGTCATTTATTCATAAAACCCCACAATATCTGATTAATATAGAATCAATGGCAAAATGTCCCTTGCTATGCTATGCAGAAAAGAGTATCTCTGATAACTTTCGTCTATTTATATAGGTATTAGGAAAGGTTTAACATTTAATGAATACTTTACATTTTAAAAGGTAATTAAATGATGTGAGTTTATAGTACATTATAACATTACAGAGGCTGTTTTGGTAATCTGCACGGTCTCTTTATGCATATACTTAACGTCAGTACTCCCGCTGTAAGATTTGAACATCTCCAAACATCCTTTCGAGGGGGAGCACCACACCCTGACCCAGAGCGTAGGACAGCACTATACACATTTACCCACACAGGACAGGACGGGACATATTATGGCAGTCGGTATGCACACTCGGAACTGGAGATATCACAGCATACTGGGGGCTGGGGAATGGCATGCATACTGCCCTGCATCAGTGGGACAGCAAACTCCAAGAAATCTCCTAAGCTCTCCACAGACTGGAGCTTCTTACATCATGACTGGATGTTCCTGCAAGGACACACCCTCATACATAGAATGGTGTCCCCCAGTGATTGGCATTGGGGCCAGTCTTGTTCAACACTTTGTGGGTGACATGGACAGTGGGATTGAGTGCACCCTCAGCAAGTTTGCCAACGACACCAAGCTGTTGTGGTTCGGTTGACACACTGGAGGGAAGGAATGTCATCCAGAGGGACCTTGACATGCTTGTGAGGTGGGCTGATGCCAACCTGATGAAGTTTAA